>MJUU01071473.1:7131-22950 GCA_002080025.1 Modiolus philippinarum
TTACCAACTACAGCGACCATCGGGCTTTTCGATCACGTGAAGTACGTTCACGGTGATTACGAGGCCCCAATCGTCTACTGCGGGGAGGATGCGGCCAAGAAATTAGTGCAGTGCATCGAGGAGGAAGTGCGGGCAATTGGTAAGATAAACAAGGAGACCAAGCCCATGGTGATGACCGACGAGGACAAGGAGAGCTTCGAAGAAAGCACGAACTGCCACATTTACGGGGATCGATGAATGGGGGGATAAGGTTCGGGACCACGACCATCTTACCGGGAAATATCGCGGCGCAGCACACAACCAGTGCAGTCTGGATTTCCAGCTCCAGAAGCACGTACCCATCTACTTCCACAACTTGACCGGGCATGATTCCCACATCTTCGTCAAGGAGCTTGGATACACTGAGGGCAAGATCGACTGCATCCCCTATACCGATTAGAAATATATCAGCTTCTCCATGCAGGTGGATAATTTGGAAATGAGGTTCGTCGATTCGGTGCGTTTCTTACTCAGATCGCTGGATAATCTAACCAAGAACCTCATCCCCGACCAATGCAAGACCGTGAAAGCCGGAAAGCTGATGATCCGTAAGGGGGTATTTCCCTACGATTATATGGATGGGCCGGCCAAGCTGGAAGAGATTCAGCTCCCACCCAAAGAAGCCTTCTACACCACACTTTCCGGGGAGGGCATCACCGACGAGGACTACACGCACGCCCAAAAAGTCCGAGAGGCCTTCGAGTGCAAGACCCTACGCGATTATCACAATCTCTACCTAGAAACCGACGTCTTGTTGCTAGCCGACATCGTGGAAAATTTCAGGAACATCTGCCAGACTCAGTATGGGCTTGATCCTACCAACTACTACACATCGCCCGGATTGTCCTACGACGCCACCCTAAAAACCACTTGGCAAAGATTGGAGCTTCTTTCCGATCCAGATAAGCTGATGAACAGTCGACCAGGGGAGGGGTGGCAATGATCTCTCACCGCCATGCCCAGGCCAATAACCCCTACATAAAGAGCTATGATCGCTCCCAGCCCACCAAGTATCTCACCTACCTCGATGCCAATAATCTTTACGGGTGGGCGATGTTGCAGCCTCTTCCTACGGGGAACTTTGAATGAATGGAGCCGGATATCGACGAAATTCTCAGCTATCCCGACAACCACGAATATGGCGCCATAGGATCCTCACGATGCCAACAACGACTACCCTCTCGCACCCGAGAACGTGGAGATTAGCAAGGTGCGAAAGCTCGTGCCTCATCCTGGGAAGCGTGAAAAATATACGCTCCACTATCGAAATCACAAGATGTATTTGGAGATTGGCATGAAGCTGACGAAATGCCGTCGGATCATCAGGTTCAGGCAATCCCCATGGCTCAAGCACTACGTTGATCTGAATACCGCTCATCACACCAAGGCCAATCCGAAAAGGATTTCTTCAAGCCCATGGTCAACTCAGTCTTTGGCAAGACCATGGAGAATATTCGGAAGCGCGTAGACGTCAG
This sequence comes from Modiolus philippinarum, assembly GCA_002080025.1. Lineage (NCBI taxonomy): Eukaryota > Metazoa > Mollusca > Bivalvia > Mytilida > Modiolidae > Modiolus > Modiolus philippinarum. The sequence continues at coordinate 8,646 of MJUU01071473.1, forward strand.
GCTGGTCACGAGCAGGTCCTGAAGCTCGTGGCCAAGCCCAATTCGATCGTCGAGTGTTCTTCACCGAGAATCTAGCAGCCGTCCACATGAAGAAGACCAAGCTGAAGTTTGATAAGCCGATCTACTCGTCTGGTGGATGCTTCAGGATCTCGATATGAACGATCATCAAATCACCAGTCTTGGATTGCCGCGGGATAGCTCGGACGCCGTGACGAAGAAATGGGTCAATCAGCAGCTGAAAGAAAGTATGAAAGACATGGACGAGCTAGATTCAGAATTTAAGCAGATGCAGATGACCATCAAGCGAATTGCAATGGGAGTATGACGCATTCTTCAAAGACCTAACCAAAAAGCTGATGACCGTAGCAGATGGCAAAGTCGATAAGTCAGAGTGCGTCTCGACCAATGGCGGTTTGTTGACTACGAACCTAGACATGCAAACGTATCGCGTGCTAAATCTCCCACTCCCCCAGACGGATAACGAGCCCATCACCAAAGTCGTTTGCGACCGCCTGCAGCGGATCTAGACGCATTAAGGCTCTTCGTCGAGCTGAAGCATTTATAAAAAAAAACTTTCTGGTCTCCCTTGATCGAGACCGGAAAGCCTGCTGGGGATCATTGCCAGTCGGACTCTTTGACCCATGAATTGAACGATGCTGGATATCCAAGCCACTTCACGAAGATTTCCTTGACTCTTGGTTCGCCACCGCAAGACTTTCTCGATGCGAAAGACGTCCTGATCAGTGCGCTGCAGCTCCTGCTCGTAGGATCCCTTGATCTCCTTCTCAAAAGTGCCCTTCTTCTTGATGATCCGGACTTTGGTCTCGTGCTTTTTCTTGCTGGCGGCGGTGGGAGTCATTTTGATGGATCGATGCTTGGTGGTATTATACTGGCGGACGAGATCGTCCAAGACGGGGAGGTAAATGTAGGTGCGCGTAGAATTAGCCGAGAAGTACTTGAACATCTTCTCCTTCATGGTACGATTCCAACGCTCCACCATGCTCGATTTCTCCTCATTCTCCGTAGAGTAGAGCTCGACGTCGTGCTTCTGGAGCAGTTCCTTCATAAAATTCCATGCACTTATCGGTCCATAACATCTAGGGCTTGAGATCCTTGAAGACGGTCCGGAAGGCATCTCGCATCGTCGCACCTTTCTTATCTTTGAGCGGCAACAAATAGCCGCACTTCGAGAAGACGTCGATGATGCTCAAGAGGTATTTGAAGCATCGATTATCGCGGATGAAGGCGCTTATATCTACGAGATCGGCTGCCCAGGTCTCGTCCCCCCTCTACCTACCACCACGCGACGCTTCTGGAATTTGCGTCGGACTGGCTTATGCAGCTCTTCGGCTAGCTCATCCGACCATCTTACTTTTTTTCCTCACGCCCAGCCCAAATCGTGACTTGGTGCCGATGATTGGTCTGACGATGCCATGCTCGAAGCTTTCACGAGCAGTGGGATTAGGAATGGCATCGAAGGAGGCTAACATTGTCTTATCGCAGATCGCATTGCGTGCAGCCGTATCCTTATGCTTGGCATAGCATAGATCGTGGTGATAGGAGGCCTGATCCACTTGATTGATGGGTATCGACCAAGGTTTGGGATATCATCTCCCTTCAGACTTTTATGAAGGTTGGTGCCGGGCCCGGTGAAATTCTGCCCTGGTAAGTGCATTTCCACGGGCATGCGATTGAGCATCTTATTCCAGAGCCCAGCGCCTGACGCAACGATAAATTGGAACTTATGGGAGCCGCAGACGGTGCAGGTCCCAATCCTCCACGGCTGCCCATTTCTGGTCACTACCTCGCTCAAGCCTTTTGTCGGCGTCTTACTTTTGCATTTCAAGCAGGACATTGCCATTTTATATAGATAAATGGAAGTTGAAGCCCTTACGTACGATGAGCCTACCGAGAGTAGGCATAATCACTTTCTCCTCCCGCAGCAATCCATCCGAGGTCTGATCATCGGAAAATCGGACTGCGGCATGACGAATCTGCTGAATAACCTCCTCCTGCGTGACGGATGGCTCGACTACGATCGACTCTACGTCTTTGGAAAATCGCTCCACCAGCCCATTTTCTAGCTGCTGCGGCGGGCGCTTGGGAAAGGATTTTCGAAAGACGATATCCGCGAGCTTCTGTCCATCAAGGATCGCTATCCGCTCTCCTTGATCGACGTGATGGACGCGATGAAGCCACCGCCAAAACCAAGTGTTATCGAGCCCTTCTTCTTTGAGCAGGTAAACGGCGTGCCCGACCCTCGCGACTTCGACCCCTTTAGGAAGAATCTCATGGTCTTCGACGACTTGATGCTCAGCAAGCAGAGCAAGTGTGAAGACTAGTACGTGCGCGGGCGCCATAATAACGTAGATTACATCTACCTCTACCAAAATTACTTCAAGCTCTCACGGCGATCGATCAGGGAGAATGCCAACTTCATCTTACACTTCGAGCAGGATGCCAAGAATCGCTATCATATCCGCCGAGACCATTGCAGTGATCTCACCCCGGCTCAGTTCGATACCCTATGCAACCGCTCTTGGGCCAAGCCTCACGGATTCATGACCATCGATGTCACGAGCCCCAAGACGGCTGGAAAGTATCGATGCAATCTGGATGAGTTCTTTCGAGAATAAGATAAAGAATGAATCATTTACAGGATTTTTTCCTGAAAAATCATAAATTTTTCCTGGACTTGGACTTGGATCGGGAATTCGAGAAATTTCCCAAGACCCCTGAATGCGAGCATCAGTGGGAGCGAGTGCTTATTTACGGCATGGACATAGGATATAGATGCAGAAGATGTGGTCTCGAAAGGTATGCTCACTGCCTGGATCGATGAGCAGGATTGCGAGGGAAGGTCCTATAATTCCCATTCCCACCAGAAGCCTCGGCTGTCCGGACCCCAGTGCTGCATCAAGACGGTTCGCGGCCATCAATGCACGTACCCTTCCATATCGCAAAGTGATAAATGCAAAAGGCATTCGAGGCTATTTCCTATGGCATGCTATCGGTGTGGAGCTCCGATCGCTCACGTTAAGGCTTTGGACCATATCCCCGAAGAGACTATTGCCGTGCCTTAATTAACCACCCTCTGGTCGGGCGTTAAAGTCCGGATGGTAAGGAAGTACGATAAAAAATGTGGGAGGACGGAAGTCTTCTGCATAGACGTTTATATAATTAGGGGGCATTCGTCCAAACGCTTAGGGGCGTTCGTCCCATGGCCTAGGGGCGTTCGTTCCATGGCCTAGGGGCGTTCGTTTCATGGCCTAGGGGCGTTCGAGATGCTATAAATAAAATGACGATCATCAAGATCATCCATCCTTAGCAGCGTGAGGCGATTGCTAGGTACCTGCAGGAGACCAAGCGTAGTATCTAGGTTAACGATATGCAGTGTCGTCTGGATAAGATCGGACTCAGTTGTGACTTTTTCAAGATATTCAAACCCGTGGTCGAGACGCAAAAGGAGACCGCTTCCCAGATCACCAAAAAGATCTGTGATCTCGCCCTACCCGCCCCCGTGCCTGCCCTTCCTCCTGCCCCCGACCCACTACCCATCGGACAAGCACTGACTACGAATCTAGGTCGGCGAGCAACCCATTATCTTCAGCTCAGTATGACTCCCGAAGCAGATAACACCTTTGGATTACGAGTGGAAGACGGCGCCATCATGATCGGGAGTCTCCCCGTCACTTTTGACGGTGACGATATCGGCTAGCACTATAGAGGTACCCCCGGCCTATGGGAGCTCATGGTTACGAAGCACCACGAAGATTTCGAGGTGGACGACCTGAATACCTATGGCGATATCCTACGAGCATCGAATGCCATGTACCAAGGCAATTCTGCACTCTTGCAGACCCCTCAGGCTAGCAATAGCAAGAAGTGGAAGGAGATCGTCTCGTACCTCTATAAAGGACCGACCATTTAACTTGAAAGGGGGGGGGGTTCTCGACAGAAAATTTTTATTCATGTTTTGAACTATTATCAACAAAATTGGGGAGGGGGCAGAAATCATTTTTACTGCCAAAATATTTTTTTCACATAAAATCAGCTTCAAAATATTTTTTTTTAGAAAAACATAGCCCCCCCCCCTTTTCAAGTGAAATGGTCGGTCCCTAAGCAAGATAAGTATGGGAGTGGGGTCCGGACCGTCTTTCTTCCCAAATGCCTCGACCAGTTGCTGGATCGACTAGATCTTTGCCCCGCTGCCTACCATGCTGGGAATAATGGGGTGAGCAACGGAAGTGGCCGTCCTCGACGCCATGACGAAATCCAACCATACCAGCAGGGAGGAGTACGAGAAGCTGCATCGAAAGCTCCTCTAAATAAATTTACGATGCCTTTAGTAGTGAATCACGGTTATCGCCGGAGATATGCAGTCTGTGGGCGAGGACGTTGGGAAGCCAGGCCGTGAGTGCGGCTACCAATGCAGCCATTAAAGGTTTGGAGAAAGGAGCGACGAAGACCGTAGACCACGTCGTTCATCGAGTGACCCGATAAACGAAGCCCCCACGTTCGCCCACCGCCAAGACCAAGAGAACGCCTCAGCAGCAGGTCTGCCTCAATAATCTCATCTCGGGCGGTGGCTTCGCAACCATCCACGACTTCGTCCAGCGCTTTAAATAAATATATGATAGTTGATATGCTTACTATAACCGAAAGACTGACTTTCGATGAAAGTCTCCAGGAGTATCAGGTTCACGAATACGAACCTCTAGCCGGGGCACAGCTGAATAATGCTGGAACGGAGATCCACATCAATATCGAGACTCAGGATCTCTTCCTTCATCCCGCAGAGAGTTATCTCTTGATCGAAGGCCGACTCATGAAAAACGATGGGACCGCCTACGTCGACGCTAATCTAGTATCGTTCATCTATACGCCGCTATGTATCTCTTTCGTAGCATCAGCTACCGACTCTCCGGCCAGCAGATTGAGCACCTCAATTCCGCAATCGCCACCACCATGCTGGGGATGCTGACGTACAACGACGACTTCTTCAAATCGCAAGGTCTNAACCAGCTATGGTTCAAGGATACCTCCCCCGCTGCCGCCGCCGCAAATCTGGGATTTGCCGTGGGCAAGGCATACGTTATCGTCAAGCCCGCCAATAAGGGATCCTTCTCGTTTACCATCCCCTTGAAACATATCTTCGGTTTTGTGTACGGATTCAAGCATGAGCTTAATCTCGTCATCGCCTCGGATAATGATACCATTTTCCGGGATGCTGCCAATATCAACGATCCTGGCAAGATCGTCCTCAACAAGCTCTCCTTGTTCGTCCCCCACGTGATGCCCGCGGACGACCAGAAGCTGCGGCTCTGTAAGACCATCGAGAGCGAGTGAAGCTAGATTTCGGCTTCCGCATGAGGCAGTGCGATTCGATTGCCGTCCCCGAAAGCAATAATTTCATTTGGCGACTCTCCACTAGAAGCAGCCCCGAAAGACCCGGATAGGTGATCGTCACCTTCCAGACCGATACGAGAAACAATTAAGAAGCCAACCCAGCCATCTTCGATCAATGTCGATTGCGAAATATCCACGTGACCCTCAATGGCTAAACCGCCGTGGATTAATGCTGGCCTCACTCAATGTAGGATCGCTAGGATCTATAAGGAGGTCGCTGAATTCCGCAAGTAATTCTACCGCATGGAAAGTCTGCTGAGCAATGGTGGCGTCAACCCCTCCAACTTCATCAATCTCTATCCCCTATTCGTCATCGACGTGAGTTATCAGTCCTAGTGGTTGAAACAATCGACCGTGGATATCCAGATCCGAGCAGACATCAAGCGCAACGTCCCTGCCAATACCCAAGCCTACGCCCTCATCATCTCCGATCGAATCCTCCAGTTTGAATCCGATGACCAGAAGATGAGCGTCGTCTTCTGAGGAAGATTAGATAAATGGACGCTTCGCTTTTGCAAAAAAATTGCCACCAATACCGAACACAAGCATGGGTTCTCATTCATCTTCTCTGGGGACGATAGTCAGATTTTGACCCGCTTCAACCCACCCCTCCAACTACGGGAGGATAAATCTTACGAGACGGCCCTCGTGAATCTGGAGACGTACTACTCCATCCCCAATATCCATGTCGGAAAAATACTCACCAGACGAAGGTGCCCACTGGTTTTCCATCGCCCTGAGTACCGGCTACTATGGCATCGACGATATCAATGATCATGAGATCCAGCGGTAAATGCGGCTCAGCAAACACAAGGCTAAAATCCTTCTCGATGCCAACCGCGCGACTCTGGGAGCAACGCTCACCCTCGCCAGAAGCTACCAAGTGGATTTCGATGTGCCCAATAGCCTGAATACGGTGCTTGGATTCGATCACCGAACGTATATCTACGACCGGAGAACGAATGGATACTTGAGGGTGAGCATATCGTCGATATCATCAGCATCAATAGCATCCTCGTGAATAGTAATAGCATCCATGGCACATTCAAACCTACCTGACTGATCAAGACGGTCGCCCCATCGATCTCCGAGGTGAGCATCTTACCATTCGCTTCTATATGCGTGAGGTATAAAACATGGATTATCAAGAGTAAGGTCTCAACTTGACGAAGGGTCAGGCAGAGAAGATCCAACGTGCGGCAAAGAAGGGTAGCCCCCTGAGCGTCCGATTGCTGCATGCCAACCTATCTGGTTGGCATAAGATGTTCCTTACTCAACGGCAGATCCAGCGCATCACCAAGCTCTTGCATAGTAAGGGTGGTATGGTTTTGGAGATGAGCCCGAACAGGCTGAGGTTTAAAGTAAAGGAAGATGGATTTCTACCAATGCCTGTAGGCCTCGCCTCTGCTGCGCTACCTATGCTAGCCAAAACCGTGCTGCCTGCTTTAGGTGTTGGTGCCTTGAGCGGTTTGGGTAGTGCAGCCGTCCAAAAAGCCGTGGGATCCGGATCATATCTCAAGAAGGGTGGAAAAGTATCCTGCGTGAAACCCCAGGGTCGTGGTTTGCATCTCAGCCCAGGTACTTTGCCCAATACTTACGGTGATGGATTGTACTTGAAGAGTGGAAGTCGGCTCTACGATGGTATTCAAGAGTATCCCCCTGCTAGTTATGCACCTATAAATAAATGCACGAAGCAGATGCCAGTCATATTGCTTGCATGGAAGAGGAGCCCATTGCAGAAATCCGGAGATATGAGCATACGTTGAAGATCTATAACCGACTGGATAATGTCGTCTCCATTGCCATTGTTGTGTGTTCCGTGGGCAGTCTATTGCTGACCAGTGGTACGATGGGTTCTGCTCTGACGGGTGTGGGTGCTGTGGCATCCATTCCCATTGGTTCCCTCGCCTGCATATGTACCACGGGAAGTATGGTGCAGCCCTTGATCTCGCGCCCAGTCGCCAAGAAGAAAAAGAAGCATCGAGATATCCAGCGATTAGCCAAAACCTAGAGGTTCCAGCTGGCAGGTGAAGATGGTGCTCCTCAGTCTGCCTGAAAAAATATTACTAATTAAGGATCAACTTCGTCAACCTTCTACTCCCAATAGTGAAGAATTGAACGCGCATGCGCCGTAGGGAGGATTCTTCCAATCGCGCCTCGCTCGGCTGCACCTCGCTCCTTGCCCATTCCCAAACCCTCCGGATAAAACAAAATCCCTAAACTGTTTTGGATTGGGATATTTTACGTTCCTACCCCTAGCCCTCTGGTATTTTTTTTTTACTTCCTTACCAATTCGTATGAGAGATACCGCTGATTGGATTTCTTGCTCAGCTTGAATCCGGTGCTCCGAACGAAAGCATCTTGCAAGGGACCCTTCTCTTTGTTCAGGTTGGGCAGGCCCATACCTTGGTTGTCTCCCCTTCTCGATTTTTCAGAGTGAGGATTTTGCTTTTGCCAAATTTTCCTTCCACTTCTACCACCTCCAAGATCTTATAAATCACTCATGTGGGGAAGTCCTTCCATTTGAGGGCTTCCTGATTCTGGTCCTGCATCCTCCCCTGAAAGGCGTCTTCGCTGATGAAGTCGTCAACGAATCCATTGTGTACGAAAGTCATATTTCTTGTATTTACCCTATGCTCAATAGGAATGCCGTCCGTTTGCATTTGAACGTCGGGTTAGGGGTCCTTTGCAGGATTTCCCCTTGAAAAGGGTAGGTGGTGTAGAATCGGCCTTTTCATACTACTGATGCTAGATATATTAAGCTTCCTTCTCTTATCGAACAATCCAAACCGGTAAAATTTTGCACTATAAAACGCTTTTTGTTGGCTTGTTTTTCTTTAATTGCAGACTATGGCCTGGAATCCCTTTTGGAAACTCCCTAGGACCTTTCTCCACCTTTTCCGTCCATCGCTTCACTCTCAGCTAGGTGCAAACAACACGTGGTCGATTTATTACTCGCACATATCGTTCATACATCACAAATCTTTTCACTTTTCCTCCTTTCTAAACACAATAAAAGATTTCTCTCTGTTTATTTTCTTTCGTAATTAGAAATAAAACATTAATGTCTATCCTATTTATACTGTTCTATTACAAGAAATTACACCCAACCCACAAAACCGAAACCTCAAAAATAAAAAAAAAACGTTAAATATTTTATACTTAATTTAAATTCGACACTTTTACAAATGTAGAAATTAATGCACGGGGAAATAACTTAACGTAAGAAAGAAGAAGTAAGGGAAAGAAAGCGAAAACGCGAAATCGAGAAGGCGAAAACGCGAAAGTGAAACCGCGAAAACATGAAGTGAAATTCATTTCGCGTTTTTGCCTTCTCGATTTCGCGTTTTCGCCTTCTCGATTTAACGTTTTCGCGTTTTCGTTTTGTGGAAAGTAAGAGGAGAAAACGCGCATCTTGCCACCATATTTTCACCATCTTATCGACGCAGTTGACCGACTCCAATAGTTTGGGAATATTAGAATTACATTCGAAATAAAAGTTAAAAAAAAATAAATGAATAATGAGTTGTCATCGCAACTAAAGTTAGGCCTAGAAGTTGGATAAAAGGGAGGGTACGCATTTCCCGTTTCCGTTTATAATATTAGAAATTAGATTCAAAATAAATTTAAAGAATAATAAATTATTATTAGAATGTAATAGCAACTTAGGTTAGGGTTTTGGAAAAGGGAGAAAACGCTAATAATTTGAGCAATGAGAATATCAATAACCAGAGGCTCCCAGGAGCCTGTATCGCTCACCTGGCTTTCAGTTGCCACAATCAAGGTAACATTGTAAGTTATACAGTTGATCTTCAGTTTCTCAAACTTTCGTAGCTCAAACACCTCCAATATCTTGAACTGTTTTTAAAGTCTGATCATGTTTTACTATATTTCGTTGTTGGGCTTTTTTGACAAAACACGTTCTTGCTAAGGACCACTTTCGACACCAGTTTTGAAATCGAGACGTCATTTTGTAAATGGCAGTCAACAAACAACTTTCAACATCTGTTTTGAAGTCGCAACATCAGTATCTACTTGGAAATCAAATTTCATTGAAATCGGACAATGCTGAATTTCCCCGCGTTTTTTGGCGGCCATTTTAAAAATGGCGGTCAACGAACAATTTTCAACACCGGTTTTGAAGTCGCAACATCAATATCTATTTGGAAACCAAATTTCATTGAAATCGGACAATGTTGAATTTTCCCGCCTTTTTCGGCGGCCATTTTAAAAATGGCGGTTAAGGAACAATTTTCATTTTTAAAGTCGCCACAGCATGGCAAACATTTCATTAATTTACACTTAACCTTCATCTTCTATAGTTTTGGAAATAAAAGATGAAAAATAAGAAAATTTTAAAAATTCGGTGAAAAAAGGGCAATAACTCCTACAAGGGTTTATGGATTTTCTTCTAAATTTCAAGGTAGGGCGATCTTGATATGCTGAACATTTTTGCAATTTACACTTGACCTCTATCTGTTACACTTTTTGAAATAAAAAATAAAAAATGCAAAAATTTTGAAAATTAAACGGAAAAAAGGGCTATAAAATATATTATTAATATATAATTAATAATATATTAACAATATATATATAATATAATTAGTATATAATTATTAATATATAATTAATATTATATTAACAATAACTCCGAGATGGGTTTCAGATTTTCTTCAAAACTGCACAGTGGGTAGATCTCATCATGCTGATCATTTTTACCTCATGTCAGTTTTTTTTATATCTGTAACGGTTTTCGAGTTATTAGCCAAAAACTGCAATTTACCTCTATGTTCTATTTTTAGCCACAGCAGCCATGTTGGTTTTCCGATCTGCACCAAAATCACATATTTTAGTCTCCTCATGCCAAGGAACATTTGTTTGGTTTCATTTGGCCCAGTGGTTTCAAACAAGAAGATTAAAATATAAAAGTTTACGGACGGACACCGGACGACGGACGCCAAGTGAATGCAAAAGCTCACATGGCCTGTGGCCAGGTGAGCTAAAAAGGGGATGTAACTCTCTTTATATACAAGACGATTAGGGTTTATGATTAAGGTTAGGATAAGGGTAATTATAAGGTTAAAGGTGAAGGTCAGGTCAATGGGTAAGAGAGACAGCACAAATAAAACACTCATCAATGGGGTAGGAGACCACAAAAATATAAGCTTGGGTTAGCGTTGGAAGGGGATAAAGTAAGTCATTACATATCTGCACAAATAAAATATGGTATAGTTCAAAACAAAAAGGTAAAGACTAGATTAGGGTTAGGTTAGGGTAAAGAGTAAAAGTTAGGGTTTAGTTGGGAAGACAGTATCTATTTCATTTGCACAAATAGTTTAGGATAAAGGCGAGCCCAAAGCAAATATGAAACCGACACATATGTGGCGAGACCAAGGTTCACCAATAAAAACATCTTTGAAAGGGCAATACACAGAACGAAAAAAAGGGCGAGGCCAAAGGTCAGTGAAACACTAAGAGTACATCAACACCTCGACTGCACTTCGAAAGCACCTCGACAAAAACAAACCCATTAAAATATACTATTAATACAGTAGTACCTCGACGAATACGAACCAAATGAAATATATTATTAATACAGAAGCACCTCGACAAATACGAACCAAATATAATAATTTGTAAGTTTATCAGCAAATACGAATCCAATAAAATAATTTGTTACTCTATCAACACCTCGACAAGTACGATCCTGTGATAGATAGTATTCATTTAATAGCACATCGACAAATACGAACCCATGATATACAGTATTAATTTAATAGCAGCTCGACGAATACGAACCCATGCTATATTGTATTAGTACATTAGCACCTAGACTGAACCTAGACAAATATGAACAAAATACAATATTGTGTTAGCACATTAGTACTTAAATAGGCGAGACATGCGTGATTAGGCCAAATGAAACACTAAGAGTACATCAGCACCTCGACAAATTCGAAGGTATCAATATGGATTTAAAACAGTAGCACATCAACAGCACCTCGACTGGCAAGTCGACATACATGAACCAAAAGCCACATAGCATTCAACTACTATCGGGTACCGGTTTAACAGTGCCGCTAGCTCTTGCTTGTGCCGGTAATAAGCCCCGTCTATCCCGAGTCCCTATCGTTGTCTACGTTGTATTTTGTCTTATTTTTTTTCTTGTGCAGGTCCCTGGTAGATTGTGGCTTGTAATTGTAATTTTCGGTCGTTGTAAGTGTTTCCCGTTATCATCTCTATATTAATATCATATTTTCAAACTTTTGGCGTTCTATTTTTTGTAATTTCAAAATGTTATTCTGAGCACTTCTTTATAATGCACAGATGTCACTATTTTATATTGTCAAGTTTTCTTGCAATTGACTCGATGAGTGCCCTATGTTGTGATTGTCTTCTGTTGTGTCTTTTTGTCGGGCAATGGGTAACAGCCTTTGTAAGAAAACTTTGCAGTTCATTTTATGTTTGTTGATGATCCGCATTCAGGAGTGCAGAGTATGGATGTAGCATTGCTCGATTTCTATCAATAAATTCCATCCAAACCGGTGCTAGGAGTCGCCTTGAACTTGCTATGAGGTATATGCAAAGCTCATTTCCAGATGAACAACAGCAGTAAAAACGTTGTTCCATTGATTGTTCAACAAATATATGTAGAGACTTTGTCTCGTGTTCATTTACTGCATATCCTTTCACTATTTATTCAGTGACTTTGTTAACAATATGCATTAATGTCCATTTCTCAGCAACTGTTACACCTGCACTTTCCCAAAAAATGTCTGTTGTTATATCTAGGATAGTAAATATACATGGCAGTCTGACACCATATCATGTAACCAGTTTCATGGGTCGTTGACTTTATTAATTTTTCATATTTACATTTTAGCAAATATAACATCTGCGCTCATATATGGTGTATTGTTTCCTCTTCCTTAATATATATTAGTCTAAGACACGTCTTGCGACCTCGGTATAAATTTGATGCTTGAGGGACTGTTAATTTTTCATATTTAGGTAAATTCCCTATCACTTTTTCAATCTTTGCTCACCAAATGTATAGTATGGAGTTGCATCTTGGTGAATATGTGATCATCCGACATCTGTAATGTAACCTTGACCTCAATGTCATGGTTCAGTGACTTTGTTAATTTTCTATATTTTTGTCGAAATTCAACCACCCTTAACAGAGCGGCCTGATGGGGGGGTCTCATCACGAATCACGAAAAATTCATTCGGACCTATCACAGTTCACGGAAAATTCATTTTGTCAATTTGATCAAGAACGATTCACGGCGATGCTCTAATAACGATTCACGACAAATTAATAAAATGGAAAACGAATCACGGGGAATCGAAATCCTCGATCACGGAGAACGAAATAAACCCATCGGCCCCCTCTTAACACCTTCACTTACTACTTAACATCTAAATGCTTTATGCAATTCTGAAAACCTGTCACGTGACCTTGACTTCAATTTCATGGTTGAGTGACTTTGGTTAAATTTTCATATCTGGGCTAGTTTTTCAGCAACTGTAACACCTGCACTCTTCATATGTAGTGAATTGTTACATCTTGGTGCATAAATACATTATAAATTTGACCTCAAGATCTAATTTTACATTAAAAAGGCAAGCACAGTGTAAGTCCATGAATAATGCAAACAAACAAATGGACATATATGACTATCTTGCAAAAAGGTAAAGAGAAATGATACATTTCTGTATTTTTGAAAGATTTAAGACACATCCTCGAAACAAATATTATGTATGTAGATTCTGTGGATTTCTGGATTTGATTTTCTTTTTTAGTTGCAATTTTGAAAAAAAAAACATTTTATTATGGATGAATTTATAGTGTCATTTGTACTCTATTGGGTGTATTGTTTATTCTTTTTTGATGAAGTGTCATATTGGTGCAATGTCTCCATGCCAATACCGAACGACATGAAAACAAACTTTTCGAATCTACAAGGACTTTACGATAATAATTGGCTTATGGTCCTGTTTAAATTTCATAAATCGTTATCAATTAGAGTGATAAAGCATAATTTTGCTCTCATTATTATTTTTAACGACATTTGAAACTAGAGTAATGACTGTCGGAAACGACAGTGATCCCCGCACCCCTGTTTGACACAGAAAACAGCTATGGACCCAGGGTATAATTTTTCTTAACATTTTTTTAAATTAAACTATTGACAGTCACTATTTTTACCATAAGGAATTAAAGAATATATGGTTGTTAGACAGACTTCCAAAAAATAAGTAGTCTTTGAGACTTCCAGGAATTTTAACAAACTTGGAATCATATATTTTGGAAATCAAATTGGTGAAATGTTTCTTCTAATTCTAACAAATTTTTTTAACTATGGTTTCAATGTAGAATTCCAAAAATAAGTGGTCTTCGACAATTTAAGGAAATTTACCAAATTTGGAATCAATTATTTTGGAAATCCAATTGGTGAAAATGATTGACCTTATCAAAACAAATGCTAACAGTTTGGTTGCTAGGTAGAATTCCAAAAAATATGTGGTATTTGACACTTTCAGGAAATTTACCAAAATTGGAATCAAATATTTTTCAAATTCAATTTGTGAAAATGATTGCCCTAATGGAAACAAACCCTAACAGCATGGTTGCTAGGTAGAATTCCAAAAAGTATGTGGTCTTTGACACTTTCAGAAAATTTACCAAAATTGGAATCAAACATTTTTCAAATTCAATTGGTGAAAATGATTGCCCTAATGGAAACAAATCCTAACAGTTTGATTGCTAGGTAGAATTCCAAAAAATACGTGGTCTTTGACACTTTCAGGAAATTTACCAAAATTGGAATCAAATATTTTTCAAATTCAATTGGTGAAAATGATTGCCCTAATGGAAACAAATCCTAACAGT
>MJUU01071473.1:23726-44521 GCA_002080025.1 Modiolus philippinarum
GACGGACGGACGGACGAGGCCAACGACAATATCCCCGAACTTTCATTCGAAAGTGCGGGGATGATAAAAAAGGTACCAAGTTCGACTGTCCCGAGTCCTATCGTTGTTTACGTTTGTCCTTTGTCTTGTTTGTGTTTTTCATGTGTAGTTCCCTGGCAGATTGTGGCATGTGACTGTAATTTTTAGCCATTGTAGATGTTTCCTGTTATTCCCTTTGTTACATTTGAAGTTAAAAAAAACAAATTGAACTAATTCAAATCGAATGTGATTTGGCATGATTAAGTAGTGCTCTTCGATTATAAAATGAGAAATGAGAAATAAAAGATTTATTCGCTGGGGTATTTTTTTTAATTCAACTTCAAACAGACATAAGCTTCATCAGTGATAAAATAGTCCTCCGCCAATAGGAGAGGTCCCATTTTTGTACCTGACCTAATCACTCCTTTCAGACCCTATTCTATATATAAAATTATTTTTTAAACATTTTGCAATATTTCTTATTTCAATCAAGCCCAAAACATACAACCGCAGTAATTATAAAGGAGCAACATAATGAAGTAATAAACTTAATAAAAAGGAACAATATTCGAAAAATCAAATGCACTTAAGAAGGAATTAATAACGTCCCGATTTTGTTAAATTTTAGAATTAAATCATCCGTTGTAGCGTTTTTTACACTGGGACCGCAGTTCTAAATAGTTAAAGACTGGAAGATTTTGAAAATGAATGATTGATTTTTCAATTTGATTTAAGATCTTATAGAGTATTGAGTAGTGACCTACAACAGAGATAATTTCCGTAAAATTTATCCAACCAAGGGTTCTTTGAAGCTAAAGTTGATGGGTTTTCCCTGCATGTGGTTGGTGCACCTTGAAATAACTGCAACTTTACCAAATTAAATGTATTTTACATTGTGCTGCTATGGTCCTTTTCGGAGGTTCATTTGTGTTAACGAACAGGATATTTTTTTTATATATCATCGCAAATTTTCGTAAATGTGTTGTCTTTTGTTCTTTCATACTGTCATTTTTTTTCAGGCGAATAAAAATTGATATGTAAAATCGACTGCAATGGAATTTCGGAGAAAATTATTTTTGTTAACAAAGAGACCAAACGAGAGATATTTTTTTCCAAAAATTGCAGGTTTGATGAATGAAGATTAACATTATAAATATTCTTCCATTTCTGAGTAAGGACAAAGAATTACATCACATTGACAATAATGAAACATTTAGAACAGAACAAAACGCTTTTACAGCAATAATTATCCCCCCACTCGTGAGAGGGTGGTATATTGGAATACCCTTGTCTGTCCGTCCGTCCTTCCGTCCGTCCGTCCGAAATTCGCCGCACTTTTCTCAGCTACTGCTGGGCCGATTAATTTCAAATTTGGTATTTGATTTTATATATAGGGGGAAAGTGTCGTCTCCCATTTTGGTTATCTTATGATATCAACTTCCTGTTTGGCGGGACTTGGCCTTTTTTCTCCTTATTGAACATAGTGAAAATTTTCGTCGCACTTTTCTCAGCTACTGCTGGGACGATTTATTTAAAATTTGGTATTTGACTTTATATATAGGGGGAATGTGTTGTCTCCAATTTTGGTTACCTTATGATATCAACTTCCTGTTTGGCGGGACTAAGCCATTTTTCCCTTTTTAATGTGTAAAATAATACGAGTAGAGGTATACCTAGCACGACAACGCGTGCAACCTCATGTTTACAATCCTATGACTCTTTATCATGAACAGTAATCAGTTTCTATACTCTTAAGGATTATATAATCTATTACGAAAAGTACTAAGTACAACACTTGTACAATATTCAAAATCGAAGACCAAATTTAATTTATCCAATAGACAGTTTAAAAATTTTACACAAATTATTCAGAGCTTTGTTTACCAATTTTCAAGGTTCCTCAAAATCATATCCCGACGTTCCTGTAAACTTTTTCTCGTCATAGCATTTGCTGTGATTTAGATCGATTGTCGGCCGTGATTATATAATAATTTTCTATCAGCTTTTATACATCTTTCTGTTTCTGGTCTTCCTAATATTTTGATTCGATTTCTAGTAAAGAAACTTAAGTTGTCGAACTAGCTTTCTGCAGAAACAAAAGTATAACAACTTCGGCATTAAGTTGATATCATGCTGATTCAATATTTATGTAAGTATGCAATTGCAAGGGCATAACCGATGATAATTTCCTTTTAGGCAAAAGAATGACGATTTTGTATCTGCACTAATGCCGTTTACCATTATATCCAAATATGCCCTCTATCCATACCATTATAATAATTTTGCGGAAGACAGTGCATTTGGTAATAAAGTTGTAACAATTATGAAATTGATTTACTTCCAGAGCACCTAATGTCACTCTGTTTTTGAGATTTCACACTGTTAGTGCTTTAGTTTTGGGTGTTGTGTTTTTTTTGTGGGTGCATGGTGTCTTTGGTCTTCCGTTTTGAATTGTTCTTGCTTTTGCTTTGTCTCTGAACTTTGATTTATATAATTTTGTGCCCTGTTCCTTCGGTATTCTTCTGTTTTTAACCTTATTCAAAAAAGTAGCAAATAAAATAAAATTATAAGTTAGAATTTAAATAACAACTTCAGACAAACTTTTGAAACGTCTTTATTTAGAAAAAGAAAACAAATCATTTTTAGCAACTTGTTACTATCATTTCACTTTTACAACTCCTTTTACTAAAAGTGGCCCGTTCTTGTGTAAAAACAGTGCAGGCCATACTGTAAACACTACCTTAGTACCACTACTAGTGTACTCTCTAAATTTGTTTTTATCGAATTCCTTTCCTTGTGGTGGTCCTTCCAGGAGAACCAACGGAGGATTCTGTATAACCATCTTCCAACACAATGTCAAACAGTTGGCAAAGAATGGTGTTTTTTGTATAACACTTAAAACTTTGTCGTCTATGTCTTTCAGGAACTTGGTTGCATCTGGATTCTTTCCGTCTTGTATTTCCTTTAAGATACAGAAGTGTAAAAAAAAATACAAGACTAAAATTGGTTATTCATTTTAATCCAAAATAAAACTCACAGTTAATTTAATTTACTAAGTATATAGATTGCCATAAAATATTTTGTCACGTCTTTTGGTGTTCTTGCTTTTGCCTTGTCTCTGGACTTTGATTTGTGTAATCTTGTGCTTTGTCTCTTCGGTATTCTACTGTCGTTGTCAGTGTAGACATGTGTCGGTACCAAGTCCGGCTATCCCGAGTTCCTATCGTTGTCTATGTTTGTCTTTTGTCTTTTGTCATTGTTTTTTCTTGTGCAGAAATCTGGAAGTTTGTGGCTTGTGATTGTAGTTTTTTCTTGTGCAGAAATCTGGAAGTTTGTGGCTTGTGATTGTAGTTTTCGGTCATAGAGGATGTTTCCTGTTATCTTTCTTACATTAATATACTTAGATTAAACAGATTTTACTAAAGGATACCTGGATGTAGTGTAAATATTCATGTGTGAAAATACGAAGCAACATACAACGCAAAACTAAGCAATCTACTGTTATTTTAATTGTTCTGCGTCCTGAAATCTACATGACGCTGTCAACAATGCAAAGTGGTTGGTTTCATACTTTTGAATTTGTATGAAATACTTGAACTTGAATACTCTGTATGAAAACCGACAGTTAAAAAAACGAACAAAACAGAGACAACAGCAACATAGGAAACACCAAGAAACAAATACACACATACAGATGAACAACATGGACCCAATAAAACCATGGTTGAGATCGGGTGCACCGGCTGAGTAAGCATCTCCTGCTTCTTATAAGACATCCGCCATTAACTCCGGTAATAAAGTCAAATTCCGGTAGAGGAAAATGTGTAACACACCCTCGCTTTAGCAGCCGATTTGTAAGCAACCGAGCTCTATCAAGGTAGTCACTGTATCGACCACAGGCCCTTGAGTAAAGAATTAATTGGGAGATGTAAACTCCATATGCTAGCGCATTTAAAATGTTGCGTTTGTCATACAGCCTAGTCAAGGAGCGCGACCTATGTGGAAGTATCTGTAGTATCCTTAATTTGAATCTTTTGGAGAGATAAGATAGATAAGATAAAGAAAATCACTAAAGCAAGGGTTGTTTAGTGATAGAAAATCATCTATATAACGGAAGCTGAAATTGAAGGACTGGGCCAGTATACCAAAAAAGTATACCATAAATGGAAAGAGCATTGCTGAAGGAACAAATTAACTTAAAAAATGATATATTATGAGACCCTGTTTTTGATATATCATATATAAAATATAAAAAGGAATAACAAAATACCGAAGTTACTGGTTTTCTCTGACCTCTACATTTGAACCTTATTTCAAAACTAGAAGTACTGTGGTTTGCTGGGCCACAAATGAATACCCCAGCTTCCAAAGTGTAATACAACCCTTTAGACAGTTGTCCAAACTAAATCTGAAATCGCCCCCACTCATACAAGCCAGGAGGTGGTAATACAGAATTAGTTTAGTTATAGTTAAACATCAAAGAATCGGCAAACAGGAAGTGCATGCACAACAGACCTGTAAATGGCTTACATATTACAAATCTTTATTATAAAGCTCTTGACCAAATTTGAAATCTTTCCCACTTAAAGAAGCCAAATAAACTGTGAAGAAAAATTCTCATCCATAAAGGGTTATAGTAAAACTTCAACATATCGGCAAACAGAAAGTGGTAATACAGCAGACCTCAAAATAGCTTACACATTACAACTCAATATTATAAAGCTCAAGACCAAATTTGAAATTATTCCACCCATACAAGTAAACTGCGACAAAATTTCTCATCCATAGTGTGTTATAGCTAAACTTTAACACATCGGCAAACAGGAAGTAGCGACATGGCAGACCCGAAAATAGCTTACACGTTACAACTCATCATAATCAAGCTTCTAACCAAATATGAAATCATTCAAAGATATTCAAACTGAGAAAACTGTGACGAAAATTTCTCATCCATAGTGTGTTATAGTAAAACTTCAACATATCGGCAAACAGGAAGTAGCAACAAGACAGACCCGAAAATAGCTTACACGTTACAACTCACCATAAACAACCTTCTGACCAAATATGAAATCATTACAACATATACAAGCTGAGAAAACTGACGAAAATTTCTCTTCCATAGTGTGTTAAAGTAAAACTTCAACATATCGGCAAGCAGGAAGTAGCAACACGACAGACCCGAAAATAGCTTACACGTTACAACTCATCACAATCAAGCTTCTGACCAAATATGAAATCATTCCAACATAATACAAGCTGAGAAAACTGTGACGAAAATTTCTCATCCATAGTGTGTTATAGTAAAACTTCAACATATCGACAAACAAGAAGTAGAAACACGACAGACCCGAAAATAGCTTACACGTTACAAATGATGATAATCAAGCTTCTGACCAAATATAAAATCATTCAAACATAAAGAAGCTGAGAAAACTGTGATAAAAATTTCTCATCCATAGTGTGTTATAGTAAAACTTCAACATATTGGC
This sequence comes from Modiolus philippinarum, assembly GCA_002080025.1. NCBI lineage: Eukaryota > Metazoa > Mollusca > Bivalvia > Mytilida > Modiolidae > Modiolus > Modiolus philippinarum. The sequence continues at coordinate 29,234 of MJUU01071473.1, forward strand.
AAACAGGAAGTAGCAACACGACAGACCGGAAAATAGCGTACACGTTACAAATCATCATAATCTGACAAATATGAAATCATTCCAACATATACAAGCTGAGAAAACTGGGACGAAAATTTCTCATCCATAGTATGTTAAAATAAAACTTCAACATATCGGTAAACAGGAAGTAGCGACACGGCAGACCCGAAAATAGTTTACACGGTACAACACATCATAATCGAGCTTCTGACCAAATATGAAATCATTCCAACATATACAAGCTGAGAAAACTGTGACCAAAAGTGTATGACGGACGGACGGACGGACGGACAGACGAACGGACGGACAGACGGACGCGTACGTTACAAGTCATTATAATCAAGCTTCTGACCAAATATGATATCATTCCAACATATACAAGCTGAGAAAACTGTGACGAAAATTTTTCATCCATAGTGTGTTAAAGTAAAACTTCAACATACCGGTAAACAGGAAGTAGCGACACGGCAGACCCGAAAATAGCTTACACTTCATTATAATCGAGCTTCTGACCAAATATGAAATCATTCCAACACATACAAGCTGAGAAAACTGTGACCAAAAATGTGTGACGGACCATCACTATATACCCGCCGCTTTTTCAAAGCGGGGTATTATTAGGAAATTTTGATCTCACTTCAGGTTGATAGAAATTCTACATTTAAATGAAATTATCTTGATTTGGCTTTCAATTTAGATAATATTTGGTAATTTGCTCTCTCTCTCAGTTTTTACCCATGTCTGAGATAATGGTTTTCCAAACATTTAGACTTTACCTGCACTGATGAGACATAAGTTGTCGAAATGCGCATATGCAGAATTTAAATTCACAGTAACTTCGGTATTAAGTCATTTACAGCAATCAAATCAACAGTAAGTTCGGTACTTTTTCGTAAGATTTGTAAGATACTTAATCAACAAATGAAATGATTTTATCTTGAATGAAAGGATCAAACCCAATTTATGTAAAAGTTTCTGAAATTTAACATAACATGTAACATTTCCAACAATTTCTTTAAAAAAGTAAAATTGATATTTGTAAAAAGTTTTGATACTTTCTTCGTGAAGTCATGACTGTGCAAATAAAAGAATTTATCGGCAATATGTACATTTTCTCTTTGATCTTACTGACTGATATTGTCAGTATCTCCGTACTGACCTGATACAAGAAAATATCAGGCAATGACGTCATGAAATTGACATCATGACTCTTACGATGTTGCCGATAAAAACAATAATGGTAGTTTTGAAGGTCTCGGACTCGCAACGATACGGTGATATGTTCTGTCTCGACCTTCAAAACTACCATTATTCTATATGTGCATATATATATTGTGTGTATTTCTCTGTAACTTCCCTAATTATCAGTTAAGTAAATTTTGTATTTTTGCCCGGTCATATCTTACAAGTAACAAATAATGGTTCACTTGCACCTGTTATATTGATTTCAATATTGCTAATTACATCAATCATATGTCACATATATGACGTGTATACATTCATATTTTGCATTTTACGTGATAACTTGTTTCCTTATATGCTAGCATCAAATTAACGTGAAAAAAGATAGTAATAAAACAAAAACAGGAGCCTTTTTAAATATGTGGACAATGATTATTTTTTTTGCGCTAGATAATACTTACTTTAAGCAATTGGTTGGATACAGAATCTGCTACTAATGTTCTATTGACAGCAAGTTGCTTCATAATCTGGATTAAGAAATACAAATTTTACATATAATTCTACCGAGATGAAAATGCAAGATTTTTTTTCGGTAATTTTTCACTATTTTAGCCCGTGCAAGTAGATATATCTATGTTATTTCAATGTTCTTACATATTTTTTTTAAAAAAGAAGATATAGATGATGAATTGCAAGAAGCAATAGCTGCTTACTATTCCTGAAGTACCTCTGATAAGGATTAAGAAATACAAATTTTACATATAATTCTACTGAGATGAAGATGCAAGATTTTTTTTTTCGGTAATTTCTCACTATTTTAGCTCGTGCAAGTAGATATATCTATGTTATTTCAATGTTCTTACATATTTTTTTTTAAAAAAGAAGATACAGATGATGAATTGCAAGAAGCAATAGCTGCTTACTATTCCTGAAGTACCTCTGATATTTATACGGGCTATTGAGCATTTATTGGAACCTTCATAGCTTCGTGGTAAATCTTCTTTTATCGAATTTTTGTAATTTTATGTGCATTAATAATGATGTTTATTGTACAATTACCTCGTTCTCTTGTACATTTACCATCAGTTCTTTTGAAGCGTCTTGAACATATTTCTTTGCTTTTTCTGCTGATTTTGTCGATTTCTCATCGCATATCCTAAAGCAAGCCTTAGGCAGAAATTAATATTAAATAATTATAACAGGATCTGTAACATCTGTTAAAACCAATTTAATTATATCATACGTACATACATTTAACAAGGATTTGGAGAAAATGTACTGAAGACAAAGTCTACAAATACGTGGTAAAAACAAACATTAGAACAACACTTTTATTGTTGTTCTTCATCTTGCCGTTACCACGAGGCCTTCAGGAATGAACTTTGCTTATAGTTCATAGTAAGTTAACGACGGCCTTTTTCAATTGGAATTCATTTCTATTTGTCGAACAAAGATGTGGAGTCGTCAACAAGCATAAATCAACTGGCAAAGTGTACTTACAACCGCTGTCATCTGTTGTCCGACAAAAAAACTCATAAAAGTCAAATACACAGCATACAGGGCTCTTATCACGTCAATTGTACGAAAACTTAGCAAAATGAAATAGTGAGTAACATAATAGTCAGGATAGCAATTAGAAATTACAAAACTAAAATGCCAAAATTTGAAAGTAAGATAGTGCATCCAAACGAGTTACTCCCTCAAGAACCTGTAAAACATAACTGAAAGATAAAGAGAGCATACATCTCTTGGACGGGACATCTTTTCATAAACTCCACAAAGCATATTTCACCAAGTAATAGGTTGTTTTTTTCTATTATGTTTATCACGACCTAGATATAAAACCTAAAAATTCAAAGATCTCAATCAATATATGCCCAAAATCTTTTTGTTGAAATATTTGACACTGTCTCGAGGTTCTTGATTTAAACAAAAAAAAAGTTTTAGATTTTATAAATATCTCTGAAAATAAATGACATATTGACTCGAAAGTAAAGCTTACACAAAACAGCACATTGTATTAATTTCCCGACATGTTCTAAAATGTAAGTAATGTAAGTAATTACTTCCTAAGATCCTCTATCAATTACCAAGATCCGTATCTTCGATGATCCAACAACCCATATGTTAAAGGACATTATGTCTTGAAAACAATCTCGGATTTGAACATCTTAACTACCAAAAAACGTACAATTTACTGACAATTTTCGAACTGTTGTGATAGAGGTCAAGTTGTTTTTCCCAAGTACCGTATAGCGGGTTATTTTGGCGAGTGAAAAATTTGGCGGATTTAGAGAGAAAATGTATACGAAAAATTTTGGCGTCTTTTATTTTTTCGATTACGTAAAATACATAATGAAATATTTACCTTGTTACTAAAAAGAAGTGCATTTCTGTTTGTAATAAATGTTGATCAACATGAAATATTAAAGAAGAGAATGTTTATTTTCCTTTGATATATTTTATTGCCATTGATCAATCATTTAGTAAATTACATGTTATCTATATTAGTACCTGCATTTTCAGTAATTTTAAATATTTGAACCTAGACAGCTTGGGCTGAATACAAACAAGCCGTTATGATGAATATTAATTAATTACCAAGGGTAATAATTTTTAAATGTTATAAATTTTATATACTTGTTTAATATATAAACTGTAGAATAAAATTTGGTGAATTTTTTTTTGGCGATTTAAGCTGGACCGCTAAAATACGCCAAAATTAGCACCCCGCGAAAATAACCCGCTATACGGTATATAATCCTTTTTCCTATTGATTAATTTGATACACACTTAACTAACATGCATACTTAGAAACAAGTTATGAAATATTAATAATTGTCATATATTGCACTTTGTTCCCCACTGATAACAATCTTGAATGCATTATATGCCTATTATTCCCCTATAGCAGTCAACATGAATCGACACAGGACAAGAATGACACTTTCCAAGAGTCAATGTTTCTATTTTGTTTGAATGAAATGGCAATCAAGTTACAGATAAGATATCTAAATGCATTTCTCAAGATGCTCTATTTGTCATTATGTTGAAAACTACCAGATATAGACTAACGATAGGCTATTGGTGCCAAATTTCGACAGAAACGTCCTTGTAGTTTCAAGACATCTTTGAATGTGTTTCCCGGGGTTCAGTGTGAAAATATGGTAAGCGTTTGGTGGCATCTTGTAGAGAAAGCCAACATGCTGTACAATGTTTCAAGGAGGACCATCTATTGAAAATTGTGTCTACAAAATAGTTTTAGAGAACATCTTTGTAGGCAACAAGGTCCAATGTCCAATGTTAAACAATGTTTAATTATCTGGAAATCATTATGAATGAAGTGCAAACTTGGCGAATATATCTTTAAAAGAGATCACTTAGCGACTGTTGTCACTGGTTGACTGACTGATTGAACAGCTAAGGACAAACGCGCGAAAGTTTGTCTTCATGACCCAGCAGTTTTACAGTTCGATTTTTGAATGGTTTGTACCATAAGGACAAATGTTTAACTGTAATTTCCAGAGCATTCATCAGGCACGAAACTACCAAACGCATGTTCTGAATCTGTTGGGGGATCAATATTAAAAAAATGTTCCCCAGTGACGGCCTTCTCGGTGAGTTGTGAACCTCCTGAACATATTATTTTGACAAGTTATCTTCAATATTGCCTTACTGCTTCGGGGCACCTCTTGGAATGTGTTAAATCTTTTTTGAAATATCAGGTCCAATATTAAACTATGTCCTCCACTGTCCACTATTTGAAAGAAGGTGTGAACCTGTAAGATCCATTTTTGAAGGGTACCATCTAAAGACCAATCGGTCTTGTGTTTGCTATGAATGGCTAATTACTTTCAGGAGAGAATGTGTGCTAAAATAAGGTCAACTTTATCATGTATATCTGTTGCCGGTCACCTAGCATGACATAAGAACTTACTTACTTGTTAAAGAAGACCAACCAAGGACTAGTGTGACCAATTTGTTTCTTATCTGAATTTTGGTTTCACAGGAACAGATCTTTTGATTATTTTCCATAGGGTCAAAATATAAGCTATGGTCCCCACTGGCAGCCATCTTGAATGAGATCCAAATTTGCTATACACATTATTGAAGCAGACCAACTTAGGACCATTGTGCCTGTTTTGTCTTAAATGGCCTAGGAGTGTCAAAGGAAAAGTTCTCTAATATGCTATGGTGTTAAACAGGGTTCCCACTGGCGGTTTTTGATTGGGTGCAAATTTTCCTCTTCAAAGGGGACTACCAAAAGATTATTGTGGCCAAGATTTGCTCCGTTGGTTAGCAAACGATTGTGATCCTTCAGTTTCTGGTATGTGGGTATCACTTCTTACAACAAACCTAAATGACAGCATTTTCAAGCATGTTTTGTAATATAATAACTAAAGGCTCTCAAGAGCCTGTAGCTCAACTGGTCAAAGCCTGACATCCACAGTACAAATAACTTCGATGATAAAGAGTCTCATTTTCTAGTATGATAATAGATCTCGATGTTATATGGCCTGTATCAGAGAAGATGATCGTTGTATGTTTTTCCCAGTGTTTACATACACACGCATTATCATCATAATTATCAATTTATGATATAATACTTTTTCTCTGTCCTCAATCAATGTTATTTCGACTATATAGTTAAAATAATATGAAATTTGATACACATTATATAAATATGCTATAGCATTACTTCAATTATGTCTTTGACGGGAGAAGGCTTTCATAATTTATTATAACTTGTGTCTTACCTTTTCCATTGTGTGTTTCAATTAAATCATGTAAATAATCTTGATTCATGTATATCTGCACATAAAGGAGACGGTTTATTACTGTTGGAATAATCGAAGTTTGGTAATTATATATCTATATTCTATATATTTCTACATATTGCAAAAAGCCAATTACCATCAATGTCTTGTAAAGGGCTTGCAGAATCGCATCTTCACCATACTTTTTACTAAGCTTTTTTTGGCAGAGATCCATTGCGTCTGTCCATTCGTTATCATATAATTCAGAATACCACTCTCCTATTTTCATTGGTCTGTTAGGGTCGCCAAGATTTGTAATATCCGGATTCCCATCCGTCAGTTTATCCCCAGCAATCTTGCTCAACCTAATAAAACATTCCTTATCACTTAAAGTTTAAGAGATCACTGATACGCTTACGTCTGATTTATACGTAGATCTTTTGTTGTACATTTATTTTCACAGTTGGGCGTATAAATTAAGCTACATAAGCAAGGTGGCGATCTTATCTCTCTGCAAATGAATTTTCCCTTTCTTAGAGCAGTGCTTGAATGCTTGAATAAAATGAACATTTAGCAGACAATTCGATACTATTGGACATCTAGTTATTATATGTACCTTTCATACTGTGAGCGTTTAAATTTTGTGTGTTAAGTAGTTTTTATCTTGTGTCTATGGAATTTATGCAACTTTGTTCCTTCGGTCTTCTATTGCCATTGCTATATGAAATCAGCTTCCTTAACACAAAATTTTACGCAGCACGGTAATCTATTTGATAATATATTGAAACATGTCAATACAGACAGGGATACAGTGTTAAACAAGGCTATACTATCCTCCTTCTAATATGATACATCCACCTTTGTTTCTTCCTAAATACTTAGCTCATTACAATAAGCATAATAATGTTTCTTAAGCGACCTCTTAAAACGCAATTTTCATGAAAACGATTACGTTTCATATTAAAAACGTTTTTAAATAGATATCAATCACTTGTGGAAAAAGTTTAAGTTTTGGTCTGAATTGTGATTCTTAGCTCGCTGTCTATGACCTTTTAGTAGCAATTGATGTCGCGTCCGGGCAATTATGTAATTGAAGGAGATGTTTAGAGCGCCATGAAACCGGTTTAACAAACCATTTGCCTCTACAAAGTTAGGACAATTGCGGTTCAATTTTTTTCCGTTGGTTTCCACATGCTTTGTCTTCTTGTCCCTTAGATTTTGGCTCTTGACAATTCTGTCCAGCAATTTTGCTATAACCACAATTACATGATATTTTTTCTTTATCGCATAATCTTTCAAGATATCAAGACAGTACCTCTGCTGTAAGGCATCATTATCTTTTTGCATTTTTTCATTCTCCCTCTTCAGTTTCTGTATTTGGTCTCTGGTTAAAAACAATAAACACTGGGCAACTTAAGTACACTAGTAATATAGGATTAAACACTGGTTTTTAAGAAATTATCTATTTACAGTTTGTGAGTGACCTGCCGGAGTTTATAATATATAATTTCTAAAAACTAGTGTTTAATTCTTATAATTCCAAATGAGTTTAGAAATATGTTTGATCGGAGTAAACGACGTCATAATTTGCTGCACTATATTTTCGCGGAGTGGATTAATGGGCAAATGCAAAATATCGAAAGATATTTCTTTTGTTTTTCATGACATTGACCAATGAAAATGAACGTTACAATTACATTTGGAATTATTCTAATTAATATTAGAGAAATGGATATCGAGATTGCCTTCCCATCGAGAGATTTGGCTGTTCTTCGAATGCATAGATATAACAGACAAATTACACTGCTCCCGCTCTCTCTGAGAACAAAGAGAAGTCAAAATATAATGAACCACAAATTTATTTTGAGACGTAATGAGAGAGTTAAGTATATTAATTACCGAGATTTGATCTGCACTGAATAGACAAAAGTTGTCGAAATGGGCATATGCAGAAACTACATCAAAAGTAACTTCGGTAGTTTGTTGTTCCTCGTATGACGAAAAACTTCTATTTTCAACGGTACCAATGCCATATTTATTTAACTTGGAAATCTGGGTAAATCACCTAAATCTATATCCTGGGTTTGCCGGTTTAGAAAGCTTATGTATAATGATATAAATTTTGTTGTTTGCTAAATACATTAAAGATATTTATGAACCTTTTTGTTTCTTAGATGTTACCCATTACACATGTAAAAAATTACAGGCTTGTATCAAGTAACTTTGCAAAATTGAACCTTTTTTCAAACGACCTAGTTTTTCACATAACGTGTTTTACGTCATCAGTTCTCGATAATCATGTATGGAGGGCAAATGTATCAATAAAATAGCATGAAGTTAAGTAACATCATTATCCATGTAATCTTAAAACAATTTATGATAAGTTCTTGCACAAGAGCATTTTAAATATTTTTATGCTGTTAATTGTTTTTTTTATTTTAATTTTTGTCTGTGTGTGTGTGTGTGTTATTTTGCTTTATTTATCTATTTATTATTTCGTAAATCATTCTTGGAATGTTTGTTCTTCAAAATCAAGTGCCATTGTATTTGTTGCTTTATTTATGTACTACACATCATTGTATGCCAGTATTACAATGCAAACTAAGATAATTCACCAATTGAAATTAATCCTTCCTTGAATATAATTTGATGAAAAATAACATAAATAGCATTTTATTTATTTAATTTTGCAAGGGCACCACTCGGCAACGGATTTAGCAGTATGCTTACTTCCGCAAACGAATTGCAGGTCAATGCACTTCAGGTAAATGAGAAATTTATTTACATCAGTAAATTGGTTTTTAATATTAAACCTGTCACTTTGCATTGGGGAAACTGGGAATAGAGAAAAGCATGGAAAAATAGCAAGTTTTTTTTATGACAGTAATGCGCACCTTACTGTATTACGTGGTCATTGTTCTTTCTGTCAAAGAACGATATGATAAGTCTTTTGGAAAATGTCCGAGGAACAAACATGTCCAAATTCGTGTTATATGTCAAAATCGAAACACACAAAGCTATCGATACTGATTACTATTGTGAACAGGTTAATGAACGATATTATTTACAAATTATTGAAGTTTCCAATTATAAATGCATTTGATATGGAAGGACTAATACTGCAGGTGTCTACTTAAACATACGGTGAGTCTTTACCAAACCCTTTTGGAAGTTTTAAATTTAATTTTTATTCCGTAGTGCGACAGTGTTACACCAGCAGACAAGGCTCCTTGAGCAAGCCGGCAGTTTTGCGGCGAGCATTCCTTGGCCCATCTTTCTAAATTACGTTTTGTCTTATTCTTTCCTTCTCAAGATTGTGGTCTTAGAGTTAGTAGTCTACCTGTATTTGGTTTTATTTGTATGTTTATTATACTAGGGAAACGGGAAAGAGAAAGGGAAGGTTTGGGTACCCATAAACTGGTTTACCCCTTCCGTTAGTTCTTGCTAGTGCTGGTTCAAAGTCCAGTTATCCCGAGTTCTTATCGTTGTCTAGGTTTGTCTTTTGTCATTTATTGTTTTTCTTGTGCAGAAATATGGAAGATTGTGGCATGTAATTGTAATGTTCGGCCATTGTGGGTATTTCCTGTCATCTTTCCTACATTAATTGTGTTCTATTTTGTATGCATCTTAACTTCGTATTCTTATTTTACTTCTAAATGTTATGAACACTTTGCACAAGGTACACATAGAACAAAAAGTGCTGAAACTATATGTTACAGCTACCTTTACGGTTGGTATTTTGTAAAGTTGCAGAAAATGCTTAATTCTGACAGTAGAATACCGAAGGAACAATGGAAGTGATGCTAACAAAAATCAAAGTACACAGACATGACAAAAACGGCGACAAATAAAAACCAAGACAAAATACAGACATGAGACAGCCACAATGCACAGAAATAAAAAGACGACATTAAGAACTAAGGCACTCATAGTGTGAACTCCCATGAAAACCGGGGTGATATCAGGTACTGAGGAAGGGTAGGCATGTCCTGTTCTGCTAGCGGCATTGAAGGATGGAAATCATAAATGAGCAATATTAATTTAGAACTAGAACTTTGCATCCTTCGAAATGTGCTGACACTCCTTCGTTAGCTTAAATTACTTGCTATGCAAAGTAATAAAATCTCGTTTTGAGTAGGATATACAACATCGAAAAAAGAAGTTATGTTCACCTTGTGTCCTTTTTAACTGGAAAACACATCCTTGGTTATTCAAATTATTCAAACAATTAATTTCTGAGTAGTTTTTATATCATGATGTAAGCCATCGATGCTACATGTAAATGACAATTCGAAAACAATTACCATTGATAATATGATTATATCTCGAGAGCAAATCGTCGAAATAAAGTAACTGTAGCTCCGTCAACTTAAAAAAAAAAACTCAAGACTGATGATAGCTATCTACGTTGATCGTGGAATCAACAACGAATAAATCACAAAAACAAGAGGAAAGCTGTCAATGTGACAGCAAATTGGGTTTTCCTTAACATGGACAGCATATATCTTACCCAGTGGTCAATCCTGAATAACCAAAATGTACACCTTTTTACAATCTGCAATGTTTAATCTTCCGTTGAAGTGGCATATTTTTTAAAAGTTTATATAAAAACTGTAGTTGGCGACATCCTACTCTAGACAAATGGGGTACCCTGTTTGCAGATATGTGACAAAGTAATGACTAACTGCTAATTTTGGCATAAATCATCAAAAATCAGAATAAAAGTAACATGCAGACCTTTGATATATGTATAATTGACTAAATACCGAAGTTACTGTAATTTAAATTCTGCATATGCGCATTTCAACAAATGATCTGCAAAATATAACATTTTACGAAAGGATATGGTATAAATGAACATGAGACAATAACACATATGTTAACTCCAACTGAAATAATTTTAAGAAGCTCAATGGCCATTTCGGAAATTTATTTCTCAAAACCTTTATTTCAAAAACTGTAGGAGATTTGCTCCGGACAAAAGGGGTACCCTGTAGGTATATATCTGACGTAAAAATGACTGTGTTAAACAACTGGTTATTTTGGCATTAATTGCAAGAAATAAAAATCAAAGTAACATACACACCTTTGACATATGTACAAATGATCTGCTATATATAAGTCTTCTATCTCAAATACTGTAGGAGATTTGATCCGGACAAATGGGATACGATATAGGCAGATATTTGATGTAAAAATGACCAAGTTCAACAACTGGTAATTTTGGCATGAATTATCAAAAATCAAAATCAACGTATCATGCACATTTTTGACACATGTACAAATTTACAGCAAAATATAATTATTCGATCTCAAAAACCGTAGGAAATTTGCTCAGGACAAAAGGGGTACCGTATAGGCTGATATTTGACGTAAAAATGACTAAGTTCAACAACTGGTAATTTTGGCACAGATATCAGAAATCAAAATCAAAATAACATGCACACCTTTGATATATGTAAACAAGTTGATTTCTTTAAAAAGAGAAAAGCAATACGTGAACCGTAGAATATGAAAAAAAAAGGAAATGGGGTACCGTATAGGCTGATATTTGACGTAAAAATGACTAAGTTCAACAACTGGTAATTTTGGCACAGATATCAGAAATCAAAATCAAAGTAACATGCACACCTTTGATATATGTAAACAAGTTGCTTTCTTTAAAAAAAGAAAAGCAATACGTGAACCGTAGAATATGAAAAAGAAAGGAAATGGGGTAAATGTCAAGGAGACAACATCCCATATCCAGGTTAAAACGACCCAAAACAAAGCATCTAGGGGTCACCGTACGGTCTTCAACACAGTGAGGAACCTCACACCATATAGCAAGCCCTAAATGGCCCCAAAAAGGTAAAAAAGTGAAAAATTCAATGGAAACAAACCACATCCAATAACCCAAAAATCAAGAAACTAAAATTTTAAAAGACACGGACAAGCCAATCACCAACATATTCCTGACTTGGGACAGGCGCAAAAATTGCGGTGTATTAATGTAATAAAAAAATCTTCTTGTTTTTCGAATTTGAAGAAATTAAATTATATTGAGACATCGAGAATGTTGGTGTTACCAAGGACGGATGAAATAAATAAAAGAAATCATCTTAGATATGACTTATCTCCCTAATGCAAAGCTCGATCTGTCCTCAGCTGAATTTTAGCTTTTCTATTTAGATCTTTTTGGATATTTGTTCTCTATCAGTTTTTACACGTTTTCGGTAAATGGACTTCCAAATTTATTGGTTTAATCTGCACTGATGAGACATAAGTTGACGAAATGCGCATATGCAGAAAATAAATTAACAGTAACATCGGTATGTTTGTTATTTATTACCACTGGACCGATGCCTCTCCTGGTGGACTGTTAGTCCCCGAAGGTATTCACCAACCAAGTAGTCAGTACTTTGTTGCTGACCCGAAAACTTATTTTATTGTCACTTGCCATATCTAAATTTTACAAAATTTTGTGCAAAACTAAGGAGTATCTCCCTCATGCATAGCTCTGTCCTTAGCTGAATTTCTAGCTTGTCTATTTAGATTTTTGTTTAGATATTTGTTCTCTATCAGTTTTTACACGTTTTCGGTTAATGGACTTCCAAATGTTTTGGTTTAATCTGCCCTGTTGAGACATAAATTGTCGAAAAGCGCATATGCAGAAAATAAATTAACAGTAAAATTGGTGTTTGTTATTCATTATGACTTATCACCAAGTTACATTGTGTGGCGACGAATCTTGCATAGCCTTTACTTAACGCTAAATATACATGTAGGTCAGTATGGTTATATACTGTTTTTTGTACAGATTGTCTTTGTGGTAGTCTCCACACTGATAATATTAATTGCTCAATCGTTCAACATGGTACCGTTTGAGAGTTAGAGAAATTAACTGGTACTACTGACTTATTATTATTTATGACTTAGGAGTTAGAAAATGCCATTAATCAATATGCAAACTGACCAAATTTTCAAAACCATGTCAACAAATAGCACTATCGAGGAGCATACCATGCTTACATTTTTGGATCACCTGATGATATTTTTGTTTGTTAGGTGTTAGACTGTTAGTGCCTTATTTTTATGGCATTTGTACTGGTTTTTACTTGTGTGTTGCCTCATCGTTGATTTTTGTTGTCTTATTGTTTATCATCCAGATTTTATTCAAGATCAGCCACTCAATAAACTAAAACAAATTTTAAATCCAAATTTTCAACTTTTGTCAGCAGTAGCAGACTTTTTAAAGCAAAGTACAGACTTGCGAAAGTAAAGTCCACGTTGACCAAAATATATATCTGTATTTACATGTCATTTATCATTGTATAAACATATGTTTGTATGTCTTGTATGTTTTGTCATTGTATTTGCTTGACCCTATGGGCGTAAATTTGCAAATAAATAAATTTATCAACCTTGGGTTGCCATGCCTTTTTAGATTTTAGGATTTTATGTCAATTGCTTCCGTATTCTTTTAGAAATTTATCCACTGTTAAATTTGGTTTCCTGTATATATTGTTATCTTGTCTCGTGTACATTTACTCCATATACTTTCACTTTGTTTATGTATACTGAAGTTCGTCTCTCTTGCAGTGTGGAGGTGGTAACTGATTGCCTTACTGGAAGAGTATAATCTCTTTTTCTTATGCATATTGATTTATGTATCAATCTGTATTTGTTTTTAACATATAAATAATTTTCAGCCATAAATTAGAAAAAAAACAACTTTTTAATAAATCTGAATTCCATATTGTTTTTATAATTTTTTTTCAACATTTTACACGCATTCAAACAATGTATCCATACAATGTTTATATAAAAAAAAACATTAAAACGGTGGAGGCAGTTGGATTGATAGCCAATGTAAATTCCCCATTGTTAGGTGAATTATTTTCCATTATCATTAACGGGCACATTATTTCCTTTATCATTTACAGGCACATATTTCCACAATCTTATAAAAGATTGTGGAAATATTATCGAATTTATTGACAAATAAAGAGGAGAATTGAATATTCCAGAAGTTGTATAAACAGTACTTTGTTGCCTTTTAAAATTCTATTTCTGTTTTTATTTTCATTTTTGTTTCTGTAGGTCCCCATAATTTTTTGACAAATAATTAAAAAAAACATAGAACATTATAGTTAATATTTCCATCAATTCTGAGATATAAGCAATTTATTTCGAAATTTTCTAGCCGCATTTTTACGATGCAAATCTCTTCTCTATGTTTTTAATTTTATTTTAACATTTAAAGATGTCTATGTTTATTTTCATATTGCCTGTGTAACATTCTTATATATTTAGCAATTCTATTTCCACGGCTTATTTTTTCTACCGTCTGATTTTATTATAATTCAAACAATGTATTAAATAGTTAAACAGGTCCACCTTTTTCAGTTGAATAATATCTTCTAAGATATAAAGAATTTATTTTGAAGTTTCTCCATGGAAGTTTTCACATGTCAATCTTTTCTGCTTTATGTAATTTAAGTTATCATATAGAATTTGTATATGAATAATTATTGTTAACTTGGCTATAAACAAAACGATAAAACTGATGGGATGAGAGAAGTTTACTCCAGTCGAACCATTAAATTTAGAGGTCAGATTGTCAGAATTCATTACCAATGAGACTAGCTAGAATTAGTGTAACATGTCCAGTTTGAGACAGTCCCTTATGGATCTCATTAAGTGTAAAATGCCAAGTTTGAGACGATCCCTTAATCCAGAGCATTATCATCAATAGAGAATATCGAGGTATTCCAAGTACCGGAAGTTACCGAATGGCCAATGCTTGCAATTATTAAATGTCCAATGAAATAGGCGTGAACCGCTATGGCGGTTCACGCAAAAATTATCTGCAAAATATAGGGTCGATTTAATAAATGAGTTCCTACCCAATCTTCTTGTCCAATCAAAAGCAGTGATATTTTGACTGATTCATTGATTGATTCTATATCAATGAGTGGCAGTTCCTTTGTGAAAAGATGACAAAATGCAAGTACACAAAATTTCTTCTGTTTGCGTCTACATTTGATGACATTGTGTTTTATCTAACACAGAAGCTGACAAAAGATATACACGTCACCAACTTACTTAAATTTGCTCCGGACAAAAGGGGTACCCTATAGGCAGATATTTGAACTAAAAATAACTAAGTTCAATAACTGGTATTTTTGGCATAAATTATCATAAATCAAAATCAAAGTATCATGCACATCTTTGACATATGTATAAATGATCTGCAAAATATAAATCTTCTACCTGGAAAAATGTAGGAGATTTCCTCCGGACAAATGATGTACCTATTTGACAGCAGCAAGCCCCCCCCCCCCCC
>MJUU01071473.1:44526-62576 GCA_002080025.1 Modiolus philippinarum
TTCTGATAGGAAAACCCGGTTAAAAATACTATTTTTTTGCACTGTTAATGACAAGAAAGACACTAGAGTAAGGACCTTTTTAAATCCAATAAAATTAAATTTAAAACATTACCCAGTTATTTCATTTTCATCTTTTTTGATTTACACCTCGAATTTGACGAAAATGGTCATCTCAGACAGTGCTAAAATTTACGACAAAAGGGACGATTTTGATTTCAAAATTATCAATTTACCTAACATGTAAAGTAATATTCCAGCTTTTGCTACTTACAGAGTATGTTTCACAGCTTATCCGTTACGACAGAGCTAGCACAAATTATGCAGACTTTCTCATTAAAAATAGTTATCTCCGTTACCGTCTTATTAATCAAGGCATCAAAAAATTCGGTCTCATATGATCATTAAACAAGTTCTTTAATAGATATCAGTCCTTTTTGAAAAAATCTGAAGTCTCGATACTAATTCTGATGCAAGATTCATTCTTACTTAATACTGGGAAGATCATTTCTTTTAGCTGTCTATGACCTTTGAATGACATTTGCTGTTTAGGTGCTACCGAACACTACCGCAATGAAAAGGGAGGTTTGATAAGTCATAAAACCGGTTTTACCCACAATTTGTCGGTGCCAAGTCAGGACCACTGCGGTTGAGAATTTTGCCGGTGATTTCCAATTGATTTACAAAAAAAATGATAACAGTAAACACCTACAATGGCCGGGAACTACAATAACATGCATGTTTTGTCTTTTTGTCTCATGGACTTCAGCTCTTGCATGACCACTCTGTTCTGTAAGTTTGTTATTACCCCCATTCATTTTATTGAGAATGGCAAGAGTCACAAAACGAATTTGTTGATTTTTTTGTGCAGTTCCTTGGCACATTCTAGCATGTGACTGTGTTTTTTCGGCCATTGAAGGTGTTTCCTGTATCCTTTTTATTCTATTTTAATAAACATCGCATCAGTCCCAGGAGGAACAATTTGTAGACGGTATGAACTGTGATTCAAGATTTATTTTTACCTAATACTGTGATGAAAATTTCTTTTCGTTATCTAAGACCTTTCAATAGCAATTATTATTGCTATCGAGTTGCCTCCGGTGCGCCATAAAACCGGTTTAACTTCCATGTCCTTTGAAATGCCTCTACCAATTCAAGACAATTGCGGGTGACAATTTTTCCAATACTTTTGTTTGTTTTTTTTTTTTGTCTTTTAGATTTCGGCTCTTGACAATTCTGTTTGGTATTACTGTTATAACTTCCGTTGGAAAATGCGGAATATACATACAAGTATTTTGTCGTAATCCGTAAGTATTATATTTTGTATATATTATTTTCATGATAAATTCTATCTTTCAAGTAAATAAAAGATAAAAGAATGATTAACAATGGCTTGGTTTTCGTAGTTGCCAATTAACAGTATAAAGAGCAATTGTTTGCAACTGAAAAGTGAAGTATTACAAGTAATATCATAACTGACAAAAACAAGTTTAAAACCCCGCCGCTTAGAAAACGTACATATACATTCAATGCGTTTGTTCATCTATCTTGATTATCTCGAGTGAAAAAATGAGAAAAAATAAATTTTCCAGAAATAAGTCAAAAGGGCGCATTGTTAATTTCCTGCAAAAATACATAACAAGGACTTATCTTTGAACTCTCTTGGGTTATTTACAAGTTTAAGCTACTGCAAAAAATCAAAATCGTTCGAGGAATAAACTTGACACTGCCCTCAGAGACGTTTGTCAAAGACCACAAGATATTCCACCAGAACGTGTCTTTCACCTCTCTTGAGCTATCATAATGGATTTAGAACTAACGTATCAATATTATTTTAATGATAATAAAAATAAATTTGCATGAGCGCATATAAGTAGGGAGAACTGATTAACGCTTACCATTACCTGATCCCGTACAATGTTGCGGCAAGCAAAGGTTCAAAATAAAATATGAGTGGTGACCATCTTGTTACATCAAAATAACTCTGATACTTATATATAAAGGTTACGAGGCCGATATAATGTTGAAATTAAGTATTCTTCGCAATAAACGACTAACATATACAGAAACCACAAAAATATATATAAACAATAGGTTGCTCTGTCCGGAAATAATATTTGCTAAAAAAAAACAACTGTCGTCGGATCAAAATGACATCTTTTTTTTCCCAGTAATTACACTTACGTGCAGTTCAGTGATTTATTTACCAAGTACAGTACTTCTTCCTCAAACCTTTGCATTTCTTCATTCTTGTGTAGCCCTGGATTCTCTACTACAAATTGGGCTTGTTTATCGGTATTTTTCTCCGTGTTATGTCGGACGTGGTGTGAGGCAGACGTTGTTGTATTCCAAAGATGTTTCAAGTTTGTTTTGAGTTGACTTGAAAGAAAATCATGAAATCAATATCTTTTAAAATATTCAGAAAGACGTGATCACTTCAAAACCACTAACAACTTTCAAATGTTTTTATTAAAAGTTTCCAAATTTTAAATTCTAATTAAAGATCTTAAACAAAATTTAAGCACAATCGCATTGAACACGAGTCATTTACGAAAAGATCAAAGCAATGTAACATCTGCACTATATCTGATCAGTATTGTGTCATCTTAATGTAATTGCAGTATCGTTACTTAAATCTTCCAACTCCTTATTTTTTCAAATGGAATATCACACAATGTGTTTTTCATCGTATGAATGACGACAGAGCTAGGTCAGACAGAAGAGCAATTTGTCCAACTATAAGTTACCACATAACTAAGTACCTACCTTATTTCTTCCTTCATTTGATTATAAATTTCATTCAAAGCTGTCATATATTTTTGAAAATCGTTACTTTCATCGCTCACAGAGTCGACCGAATTGTTTTCTGGCGTCTGTATGTTCTCGTGCTCTTTAGCATTTTTCTTGTTTTTATTTGTCTTTTTTGCATTAGCACTGCTTGTTCTATGATTAAAATTTTCTGTCATATAGTGCTCCAGTCCTCTCACCAAATGTGAAACCTGGGTTACGTTGTATTCGAGATCTCTAAAAACAATGCAATGCAATGAATAATGGTTTGTAATACATAGAACTTTTAACATAATCATTAGAAAAATATAGCAAAACAATTGATGTTTTTAACATCATAACGCTACAACTTATACATAATTTGAAATAGTTGCATTGAAAAACTGTAGTGTATATGTAGGACTTGTCTGTCTTTGCGAGGCAGGAAAGGGGCCTTTCCGAGCCGGTATAACTCAAAAGGTAACTATTCAAAGCATTTATGGTAAAACTCAAACAAACAGACAGAATGAAGCAACCTAAGAATTTCATCACTTTTTTGTCATGTCCTAATATTTAAAACTTATAGGCAGAACTAAACAAGTAGATTTTTATTATTTTATTATATTAAGTAGCTTACGGATATGGGGGGAAACAACAGAGAAAAACGTTTCAGCCAAAATTTTGACGATATACTAGTACATCAACTTTTGTATGGATTTATGCTTATGTTGATATTTCAGCTAGAGCTTCTTAAACAAAAGTTAGTAGGTTTCAATCTAATGACAGATTATCTGAGACTTATACTATGCTAGTTTGTATAAAAATATAACCAAATCAATGAGACTATATGAATTAACACCGGTGAAAAGGCAAGATCAAGAAATCTCAGACACCCAAGGGTAAGATTTCAATATTTCTCTGACGAGGCTTGCCGAGTCAGAGAACCATTGAAATCTTACCCGAGGGTGTCTGAGATTTCTAAATCTTGCATTTTCAACGGTGTTTGATTTATTTTCTCACTTTTGTAATCACAAACTATGATTTATTTACAACCAAGTCGTACTTGATATCCGACGTTCCTAAGCGACGTCAATGACGTCAGAATACGTTGCTNGGGGGTACAAGACAAGAAAATCTCACACCGCTAAAAATAGGAACTGTCTTGTCTCAAAAGTGAGAAAAATGACATTTCGAATCAATAATCACAGCAAAAATCTCGAAATAGAAATAATAAAAATAATTCATTTGAAAGGGCAACGAAAGGTGAAACCCTTGGCTTCCTTTACTAAAGCCGAATTGCCAATAGTGTTACAATAAAAAAAAACATTCCTTTTATATTACAAGTCTAACAACAAATGTAAATGATTTCATAATAGTAAAATATAAAAATACGGATCCTTTGTTGAATTTTTGTTCTGCAGATGGCTGGCATTTCAACAATTAATTCATGTGATTGCAGCTTTCGCCCATTGTAGGTGCTTACTGTTATCGTGACTGTATAATTCTTTGTACAGATGAAATATTAAGAAATCCATATACCGAGATATATGTTTCATAGGTGATAGCAAATTAAGCTGTAATTGTATACTGCACACATGAATGAGTGTGTATATAGAATTCAAATTACGGTAAAAGAAAGCATATGTCTATGAGAATTCGAGCATCATATTTATGGTATACATATTTAAGGTTAGTGAGGACAGCTGTCACGTGATTAAACCATAAAAATGGCGGGAAAAAATTTAAAATGTTCAGAATTAAATGAAATTGGACATGAATGTTACTGAGCAAGTGTAGAAATGAACTTTGGTTTTAAAAAACATCAAAATGGCGACCGTTGCTATGGAAACAGAAAATGGCGGGAAATTTTCAAATTGCTCCAAATTGACTGACATTTTACAGGAAGGTTACTTAGCATGTGTACATACGAGTTTTGGTCTTCAAAATATCAAATTGGCGACCGTTGCCATAGAAACAGAAAATTGGCGGGAAAAATTCAAATTCCTTCGTATATGATGAAAAATGGAAATAATCTTGAAATAAGGTGAGAAAAAGGGAAAAAAAATAATAAATTAACACAGTAAAAGTACTGAAAAGGGGAAAATAGCTTTGATAAAAATTAAATAGAATAGAGAGATAGTAGTGAAAAAAGTAAATTATGCACACAAAGGGATAAGAAAAGTGGAAAATGATAGAATAAAACTTGAAAATTGTGTGCAGAGAGTATTCACCCTAGAACAACAATAGCAGTCTCCCCTTCTACACAATTAACGCAGACGTGATAGAAATACTGCCAGAACAAGTTCCTGCTGATTTCCGTTTTATAAAGATCAGTCCCTGGAAGTTTGGAACCCTGGGGTTTGGAACAAGAAAGTATGAGAAATATCAAATCATTCATTTAGTCAACCTCATCCGAAATATATCTTTATACAGCATAATAGGTCATTCCGGTCAAAACAGTGGCACATTGGAAATACAAACTACTTCTGGTCGCGCATGCGCGCTCTTTTTTCTCTCTATAGGACTCCTGCGGGGTAACGTGTCGAACTATCATACAATATATCACAAAATTTTAATTTGTAGATGAAATTTTTGTATTTATGATTAACAGTAGGCAAGGAAGTATCCACTTCCGGTTTGACATGTGTAACCTACAACTTCCTGTTCTAGTCAAGTGAAGACCGTATACAGTCATATGACTACTTTAGTTTGGTATTTTGTGCTACAATTACTGCCAGTGACATCACTTCCGATTTCTGTTCTAGTGACGGCAAAATTTTTTGAGGGGAGGAGGGCAATGTTGTCAACTTTGAATGCTTGTAGGTCTCTTAAAAGCCTGGTTTGCTATACTGATTTTTTTATATTTTGAAGAAATCGTATAAAGGTATATATTTAAGTAAAAAAATGATATTTTGAATTCGGAAGTTTTTCTGAATATCAGTTTTTATGTCCCTCCACGGGGTCAAAAGTGATAAAAAAACCTAACCTCAATGTGCACATAATTGGGAATATTAGCAAAAATAATTGACAGAAGTGGATGTTTTTTTTAGATATACCTTTAAAACAACAAAGACTTATAATCCAAACACTCTTTTTACAAAAACAATGTACAATTGGTTTTTATATGGTCAAAAGGGGGGGGGGTAAAGGGAATTCGGACCATTATTCAGGGGAGGTAACTTTGACCCAATTTATCTCAGAAAAACGCCTGGAAAGGTGGTCCAATATTTATACCAAAGAAAGGGTATATATTCAAGAGTAAGATATTTAAAAAATAGCCATTTTGAATTCGGAATTATTTTTGGGGTCAAGTGTCCTCACTAACCTTAAGAAAATATAAGTAACTTGATAAGTTTCGAACCGTTCAGACATGACGACAATACAGTAAAAACAGAAACATAAA
Organism: Modiolus philippinarum; assembly: GCA_002080025.1. Lineage (NCBI taxonomy): Eukaryota > Metazoa > Mollusca > Bivalvia > Mytilida > Modiolidae > Modiolus > Modiolus philippinarum. Next base: position 50,693 of record MJUU01071473.1, read on the forward strand.
AAGCTGAAAGATTGCATTACGATACCCGAATAGATGCAAATATAAATGTATAGGAAACACAATACAAGATTACATAAAACTGAGAGATTTTTCTTTCGACCTACAGAAGACTGTAATGTCAACATTAAACTAAATGTATAAAACAGCTCTGTTATCTGCAAGAACTCAAGCGTAAGTTTTATATTTTAATAGGTATCTTTGTGTCTGTAGGACACATATGATGCTTTGCTAAATACAGAAGATACGGGCTGAAGCAAGCCAATATATAAAAATTGAACAGTTTCTAAAACTGTAAAAAGACACAAAAACAAAATATTTACCATATGCAAATATTTGCTAAACCTAAGAATTAAATTAAGATAAAAACTTTCTAGCTGAAACTGTAGGAGGAGATATGCGGGCAAATCTCACACCCTCTATGTGGAATCCCCCCTCAAATGAGTAAGTTAAACAACGGATATTTTTTTTTAGAATGACATAAATTCAAAAACTTTGTTTCCATGCATATTTTCTATATATTTTTATTTAATTACATTTCATGGATATTCCTTTAAATTCCGCCAATTTGATTGGTGAACATCGCTCAAGTGGCATATCAATGTGAAGTTTCAATTCCCATGAAACACATTTGACCACATGACCATGTATCGGATAAATTTGTAAAAAAAGAATCCCAATGTGCATGATGAACTATCATTTAAATAATTTTGTTTTAAAATGTAATTACAAGAATTGAATTTTTATTCAATGCATTCTTTTGAAGTTTCATAGGGATTATGAAAGTGTTGACCGGGCGCACATTTTCAACATGAAGCGCTACCGCGATTCATTAAAAATGTGCTTCGGTCAACACTTTCATACCCCAATGAAACTTCAAAATAATTCATTCAATTCTTAAATGAACTTCGAAATAAAAGCATAAAAGTATATGTATAAGGTATTGCTTGGACAAACCATGTATCCTTTGCAGAAGGATGGCAAAACCGACGAGGGCAGAGGTAAGCAATATGCCACCGATTTTCCGTTGCCTGGGGGGGGGGCATAAAAAGGTAAATATTGTAATGCACAAACTTTAAAAATCTTGAACTCAATCGACAATGAGGTTTATGAGGTTCATTTATGACAATGAAAAGATCTTGAACCTAGTAAAGACCGCAGTATCAGTACTTATAAAAATAGACTGAACTAGTGAAGCTATTACATTTGAAAAACTTTATAAATTAAATCTTTTTAACAAAAGGTGTAAAACATAAAAGAACATAATTTTTTTTATTCCGAGTCCTTCCTAAGCCTGGCGTTGGTATCTGTCCCGTCACAATTCTGTTCGATAATAATAATTTTGGTCGGTTTAAAAATTTAAAAACCTTAGGACAAGTATCCGGTCGTCTGAAGTGTTTTCTGAAAGGTAGGAATTCATTTCTGCATTTCGTATAGTAAATTGTTCTACACATGTTTTGATTCCCCCATTTACCACAGGTCACATATAAGACAGTCATCTAAGTATATGACATTTGCAATTTTGCAACTGACAGCACAAATTATTTTGTGGCATTTACTTGTGACACTGCTGTTGCATGAAGCAGAGTTTGCATGTTTACAACATTTGCAACGTCTGAATCCAAACATTTTTACCTTTTGCCCGCACTTGAAAATTCCATAGACTGTTGTAAGATCGGGAAAAATTCTGATCAATTTAGGTATTTTTTCCAATCAATGACGAACGCTAAAGGATGGTGAAAGAAATATAGTTTATACAAAGATATCTGCTTTATTGCATTTTGTACCTTATAGATATATTCACATATTTTATGTATCGCTGTACAATCTTTCAGATTTCCAAATAATATGAAAACTTTTATTTTGAAATGAATAAAAACAATTACAAGATATCTTCCATATTCTACCTTTTATGTTTTTTTAGCTCTTCAAAATTTTTGATAGCTGTTGATATCATTTCAATGTTAGATTCATGGCTTGATTCAACGGCCTTTGGTGTTTTTGTAGTTGTCTTATCTTTAGCCTTCTTTCGGTTTCCATCAGTACCTTTGTCTTGTTGTAATCCAGTTTCGGTTGACATCATCGCATTTTCCAATAACTGCAATTTTTGATTCAATTCACTGAAAATAAATTTATGATTCAAATTGAAAAATTTGACTTCTACTAAAATGCGAGGCAGACTAATAAAATGCAATGAAGTGATATTCAAGATTAAAAATCCACTTATAGTCAAAACTTCTAAGTGGGAAGGGNGGGGGGGGGGGGGTAATAACAAAATTACCTAACAGAGTTGTCAAGAGCCGAAGTCCATGAGACAAAAAGGAAATTCAGGTGGAAACCAACGGAAAAATGTCGAAAAATAGGTCCTGACTTAGCAAAAGCATTTCAAAAGAAATGATTGGGTAAACTGAATTTTAAGGCGCGCCATACCTCCCCTTCCATTGCAGTAGTGTCCGGTAACAACACAAGAGCAATTGCTATTGAAAGGTCATAGACATTTAAAAGAAATGATCATTCCAGTATAAAGTAAAAAAAGAATATTGAATCAGAGTTTGGACCGAAACTTTTTAGCTGAAACTGAATTTTTTTCCACAAGTGACTGACACCCATTAAAGAACTTTTTTAATGATCGCATGAGACGGATTTTTTAAGCCTTGATTAATAAGGCGGTTACGGAGATAACTATGTCTAATAAGAAAGTAAGTGAGAGCCGAACCGTCATTCCAAAACGAATAATCCAAGGACAATGGCAACATCGGAAACATCATAGAAATAGAGACAAAACATGAGTACGGCACAGAAAAGAAAAATGAAGACATACAAACACAATGATGAACAACATGGACCCAATAAAAATAAACAGCTGCGCCAAGTCGCATGATACGCCCGTCGTCACCCTTCAAAGCTTTAAGTGATTTAGTTAAGGGGTCCTAAATTCAGAAGCACCTATAACTACCTAACTAAGCTTGATATCTCGTCAAGAAATTAATCTGCAAAGTTTGAAGTGAGCTGATCAAAGTATTTATCAGTCAGAGCAAGACTTGTAAAAAATTGCCTTAAAATTGGCGAACAAAGTCCCATAACTCTTGGAATAAAAATCAAAATTGCACGGAAAAGTATACAGATCATGAGGCTATTATATCCAATACCTCTACAAAGTTGGAAGTGAATTGGCCAAAGGGTTGTCAAGTTAGAGCGCGACATGTAAAAAATTGCCTTAAAATTGACGAATAAAGTCCCATAACTCTTGCAGGAAAAACCGAAATTTCACGAAAAAGTATACAGATCATGTGGCCATCATACTCAATACCACTACAAAGTTTGAAGTAAATTGGCCTATGGGTTGTCAAGTAAGAGCGCGACATGTAAAAAATTGCGTAAAATTGACGAATATAGTCCCATAACTCTTGCAAGAAAAATCAAAATTTCAACGAAAAAGTATACAAATCGTGAGGACATCATATCCAATACTTCTACAAAGTTTGAAGGGAATTGGCCAAAGGGTTGTCAAGTAAGAGCGCGACATGTAAAAAAATGCCTCAAAATTGACAAATAAAGTCCCATAACTCTTGCAAGAAAAGTCGAAATTTCACAAAAAAGTATACAGATCGTGTGGCCATCGTACTTAATACCTCTACAAAGTTTGAAGTAAATTGGCCTAAGGGTGGCCAAGTTACAGCGCGACATGTAAAAAATTGCCTAAAAATTGACGAATAAAGTCCCATAACTCCTGGAAGAAAAATCGAAATTTCACGAAAAAGTTTACAGATCGTGAGGCCATCATATCCAATACCTCTACAAAGTTTGAAGTGAATTGGCCGAATGGTTGTCAAGTTAAAGCACGACATATGAAACGGACGGACGGACGGACGGACAGACAGAGGGACGCACGGACGGACGGGCAATCGGAAATTGGTATACCATAATACGTCCGTCATTAGACGGGCGTATAAAAACCATGGATGAGATCAGATGCACCGGTAAAGTAAGCATCTCCTGCTTCTTACAAGACACCCGCCATGTTGAACATGTCAAATCCGGTCTGTATATTTTGTGCTAGCTCTCGCGTAGCGAATCAATTGTGAAACATACACTCCGTAAGCGGGAGACGCTGGATTATTACTGCCCATACTAGGGGAAGTAATACTTTTGAAATTATAATCGCCCCTTTAATCGTACATTTTAGTACTGAGATGGCCATTTTCGTCAAATTCGGGATGTTAGTCCAAAAGAAATGTAGATCTCGTGGTTTCTGTCGTTTCCCTTATTTCTAGTTCTGGGGGATATATTAATGGGGTCTATTTAGCAAAAGATGCGTTATTTCTTTAAAGAACATCATCAATATATCTATGAGATTGAATGATCTAGAATCTTTTGTTGTATGAGCTTTTACGAGTCCCTGAAGAAATTCAGTCCTGTAAGAATATAAAAACAAGTCTGCAAGTAGAGCTGTACAATTAGGGCCCATTGTAATGTATAAATAACATGTATAGCATAATTTAAATGAAACAACTCAATTGTACATTTAGTCTAATGTAACACAACACATACCAAAGTTACATAATAAACAGTAAATGCAGTACACGTGTTTCAAGGAGTAACCTCTTATCAGCAGCATTAGAATCAAATTATTTCGAAAGCCATAATCCAAATTAGTAAAACTAGAGGCTGCATCGCTCACCCGACAAAATGCTTCTATGCAATGCATGTCCAAAAATGATGTTTATTACCAATTGGGTCTAATGTTTAGATATGTTCTTCATTAGCAGCCGTGTTTTTTTCTGGTCCTATTGAAATGAGTAATTTTTGCAATTGCTTTAGTGGTTTCATAGGAGAAGATGAAAATGTGATTTTCCCATAGAGTCCAATGTTAAACTATGTTCCATGCTTGCGTCCATCTTTTTTATTAAATTGGAATGAAATGAGCAATCTTTGTTTAGGACCTTTAGTACATCATTCCTGTAAAGGTTGGTTGAATTTGCTTCAGAGGTTTCATAGGAGAAGATGAAAATCTGATTTTCCCACAGGGCCCAATGTTAAACTATGCTCTGTGCTTGCGGCCATGTATTTATTGGATCGGAAAGAAATGAGCAATCAAAGTTAAGGACCTTTAGTACATCATTCCTGTAAAATTTGGTTGAATTTGCTTCAATGGTTTCAGAGGAGAAGATGAAAATGTGAAAGGTTTAACGGACGGACGGACGGACGGACGAACGACGGACGTTGGACGCCAAGTGATGGCAAAAGCTCACACTGACCCTTTGGGTCAGGTGAGCTAAAAAGAAGCACTCATTACCAAAATATTGAAATAGGTGGCCAAATCCAGTAACAAGGACATCTACCGAGTGCCATACACATATTTTTAGAGAATTTTTATACAAACAGTAAATTATAAAACGCAAGGTAATTTTTTTTTATGTCGGACAAGTCCGGCTATCCGGCCGGTGAATACCCTCGAGGACCTCTGGTCCAGCAGCAGTGGCATCATTGCGTTAGTCTCAAGTTGAAAAACTGTTTCATTATACCATAGGGATTCGATTCCGTAAAATTATACTATCAATGTAAGGTCGACTGAAAGCGAATCCCTGTGATTATACTGATCACCAACTCGTGCTGTAAACAATAAAATTTAAAGATCGCTGAACTGATTGAATTGAATTGATCGTTTTCTTACTAGTTATAAGCATATATTTGCGAAGTCCTCGTATTTATGCATTACCATAACATATCGGCTAAGAATAAGGAAACACAGAAACGAAATCCTCCTCATTTTACTCTTTGTTAGAATTTATGTTATATTTAATAAAACTAGAGCTATCGCCGAATGGCAGCCAGGTATACCCCCGCTAATTGAACCCTGAAACAATGTGCCAAGTGTAAATTTTAGTGCGTGTGGACCAAGTACAGTTGTGGACACAGTACAAATGTGGATACAATACAAGTATGATCACAATGACATACCTCTCCCTTTTTTCTGAAAATATTAAAGACGAATTATCTCCCCTTCAAAATTTTAAACAGCAACCATATTACTTCATGCACATCTTCAGATGGTGTTCTACAACTGTGTAACATTTCATCAAAATCCAAGCAGCAGTTTAGGAGAACATGCGCTGACAAGGTTTACCTCCACCCATTTTCCAGAAAATTTCAAAGACGAATTATCTCCCCTTCAAAATTTCGGGCAGCAACCATATTACTTCATGCATATCTTCAGATGGTGTACTACAACTGTGTAACATTTCATTAAAATCCAAGCAGCCATTTAGGAGAACATGCGCTGGCAAGGTACATGGACGGACAGACGGACGGACGGACAGGGTGATTCCTATATACCCCAAACTTTGTTTGCGGGTGTATAATAAGCTATATTAGATTATCCCAGACCCTTTACTTGTTACTCAAAGATTTATTTCTGCTTTTTTATAATTATGGATATCAATTTTGTCTTCTCTCTCTTTCAGGTCCATTTGGATGCTGAGGATATAAAATGTCAAAATCGTTCTGATACTTCTAAGTGAATAGTTAAACAGTAAACAGTAACTTCGGTATTTAGTTATTTATTAACTAAAAAATGAAGTAATTGTAAATCCATGATGATTCCTTATCAAACACTTCGGGAAGTTTTGAATTTGATTTTTCTTCCGTAGTGCGACAGTGTTTTACCAGCAGACAAGGCTCCTTGAGCTAGCCGGCGAGCACTCCTTCATCCATCTTTCTAAATTAAGTTTTATCTTATTCTTTTTTTCTCAACATTATGGTCTTGGAGTTAGTAGTCTACCTGCATTGGGTTTTATGTATATGTTTATTTTACTACAGGGAAAAGGGATAGAGAAAGGGGAGGTTTGGGTATCCATAAACCGGTTTAACCCTACCGCTAGCTCTTGCTTGCGCCGGTACCAAGTCCGGCTATCCTGCGTTTCTATCGTTGTTTACGTTTGTTTTTTTTTGTCTTTTTATTGTTTGTCTTGTGCACTTTCCTAGTAGATTGTGGCATGCGATTGTAATTTTCGGCCATTGTAAGTGTTTTCTGTTATCTTTGCTAAATTAATTAATAGTGACTGGTTTTCCTGAAGGGAGCAAATAAAATTACACAAATCTCAGTGCGTTGTAAAACAAGATAAAATAACAGCTTGCTGCTGTTTATCATCTTTCAATTGACGGGAGGCCTACAAAAGAAGAGCGGTAGGACCTTTTTCGGGACGCCGGGATAAGCCATTTTATTCAGCGGGAATTCGGGATTAACCCTTAACGGAATCCGGGATTTGCATTGCCATTTTTTCGGGATTCGGGATATTTTGGGGATTAGGGATTTGAAAGTTATTTTCACGGGATCCAGGGATCGGACCCCCTCCTACCCACTCTCATAAAAGGAAAACTTTTACTCATTCTCCATCCTCATAACTGTTGTTTACTCATATATGGTCTGCAGTGCTTAATCGTAGAAAAAAATTGTTAGATGTGTAACAATGCTACGCCCGTATTGTTTTCTGGCTAGACTTCATGGGTATCTATTGTTAATGAACAAAGAAGCCTGGTAGTCCTGTGAACTAATAAAAATTGTTGATCTAGAAATTTGTGCAAAACATTAATTTATCACTATAAAATAATGACAAATTTACTCTAGCGATCTTTGCCATGAGTTTTCTGACAAAAAGACCACATGATTTGGAGTTTTGGACGTAGTTTTGGGCAACTATTTCGACCTTGCACCTTTATTTTATATATCCGTTTTGTAATTCTTGACGTTAAAAAAAACAGACTGCTAAGTTCATTACATAACTTAAAATTACTTAATACAGATTTTGATATTGAAATAGGATTATTTTCTAAATTTTACTTGGTTTGTTCTTTATACTGTGATTGTGAAACTGATGTTTTTGCTAGTGTTGATATGAAGGTTTCAATATCACTAATTGCTTCTTTAAACTGATCCAAAAAGAAAAGAGGGATACATAACAAGATGTTTTCTAACTTTCTGATGTTTGTGCTACCGATTTGTCTTTGTGATTGTTTTCATACTATAGAGATTTACAAAAAGCTTTTCCAAATTTCACCATGATACTGTTTGAGGGTTACAGAAGTAGCATGTATCATGGATCACATTGGTTTTTGTCTAAGGGTTAGAAAATGACATTAACCAATCCGCTACCAAACAGACCTTTCTAAACACTTTATGCCTTACTGATAGTGTGACGGGTGTCGCTAGCGGGGCAGGACATGCTTACCCTTCCGGAGCACCTGATGTCACTCCCGGTTTTCATGGGAGTTCACACTATGAGTGCCTTAGTTCTTAATGTTATCTTTTTATTTCCGTACATTGTAGCTGTCTCACGTCCTAGTTTTGTCTTTGTTTTATCTGTTACCGTTTTTGCCATGTCTTTGGACTTCGATTTTTGTAGGCATCGCTTCCCTTGTTCCTTCGGTATTCTACTGCCGTTGTATCATAATAATCAGATGCATGTACTCAATTTTTTTATAAGCACCTTTTTGTATTGCCAAAACGATAAAGGCAAATGAGACACAAAAAACATAGTCAAAACCACTAAAACACAAAAATGGTCAACATTTCAATATGGCACATGAATGAAGTACGCCTCGATCGTTAAATGAATCTCGTAATGTTGTTTATCCGAAGACAAATTCCTGTTGTACTTAGTTGTTACTTTAAAGGACTTTAAAGGATGTGATTTCATTTAAACAAGTCTTTCAACGAAGTAGAATTTTGAACTGGTCAATCCTAATTTACTAGCGGTTAAGCCATAAAAAATATATAACAATTTGCATATATGTACTAAATTATTTCAAAGTCACAAATTCACCATTTAAAATATATTTATCGGTATATCGCTTTCAATGGCGCACATCACTGGAAATGTTTAGTATTCATGAAATATAATAATTATATTTATGCTTGGTTAAGCTTGGCAAAAGAACAATACTTTCTATACAGACGTCTTAGTCAATTATATTCACGTTTCATATAGTAAACAATGAAAGGATATGGCATAAATGTACATGAGACAAAGTCTCTACAAATACATGGTAGCACCAAGTAAAGGAACAACGCTTTTATTGTTGTTCTTCATCTTGAAGTCACCATGAGGCCTTCAACAATGAGCTTTGCTCATACCTCATAGTAATTTCAAGACGGCCCCAAGCAATGGCCTGAGCGGAATTCTTTGCTAAATGTCGACCAACGGTTCATCCATGTCTTTTTTGGTCATGGATGCGTGATTGTCAGCAAACATAAATTAAACTGGCAAAAGTAAATCCTAACAAGAGCTATCGCCGAATGACAGCCAGTTATACCCCGCTCATTGAACCCTGAATCAATATGGTAAATGCAAAATTAAGTACGTGTGGACACAATACAGTTGTGAAAACATTACAAGTGTGGACAAAATACAAGCATTTACAAAGTCGCAGAGAAAAATGAGATGCAAATTTTTGAGAACGATGCAGGGCATATAGATGGAAATGGAATTAGTCAGTAAACAGGAAGTAGTATTTCAATATGGCTGAAAAGGGGAGACACAGTATAATACCCCATACTGAAGCTCCATGCTAAATGTAAAGTTGCTGTGATATGCGGTTGCTGAGAAAAGTATGACAAAAAAGTCACATTTTGAAAATTAAGTTAAAAAACATACCAAGTCAGTAAACATGAAGTAGCGCAGCAATTAGGTCAAAAAGGCGAGACGTAATAAACACAATACTGAAGCTGCATGCAAAATATTCAGTAGCTGTCATGTGCAGTTGCTGAGAAAAATGCAACGAAAAAGTCACAAAATGAAAGTTAAAAGGCACAGTCGGTAAACAAGAAGTAGTAATTCGATATGGCCAAAAGGGGAGGCGCAGAATGGGACTCCATACTGATGCACCATACCAAATATCAAGTGGCTGTCATGTGTAGTTGCTGAGAAAAATGCCACGAAAAATCATAATTTCGAAAATGAAAATTAAAATGACACAAAGTCGGTAAACAGGAACTTGTGATTCAATTCAGCCGAAAGGGGGATGCGCAGTATAGGACCTCATACCGATGCACCATACCAAATATCAACTGGCTGTCATGTGTAGTTGCTGAGAAAAATGTGACGAAAAAGTCAGAATTTTTAAAACTGAATGTAAAAAAGACACAAAGTCGGTAAACAGGAAGTGGTGATTAAATTTGGCCGAAAAGGGGAGGTGCAGTATAGGACCCTATACTGAAGTACTATACCAAATATCAAGTGGCTGTCACGTGTAGTTGCTGAGAAAAATGCGACGAAAAAATCAAAATTTTGAAAATGAAAGTAAAAAAGACACAAAGTCGGTAAACAGGAAGTGGTGCTTCGATTCGGCAAAAAAGGGGAGGCGCAGTATAGGACCCTCTCTTAATGCGACGAAAAAGTCACAATTTTGAAAATGAAAGTTATGGGCAAAAAGTCGGTAACATGTGCAAGAATGGTGGCCAAATCCATGCGAGATAACCCAAACGCGAAAAATTTTTCTGTTAAAACTGCTTCCCGATAATCTTTAATCTTATCAGCAACCAGACGAAGAGAGGAGATAACATGACACGATGCATTAATTAATATTAATTGATTGCTTCTGCTAGAAAAAATTTCGTTCGATAAGGTTTAGATGATACATGTATTTAGATAAAATAAACGCAGAGATTTTAGACTGACCACATGTATTACAAGTCTATGTATTGACAAACGAAGAAAAAATTTTAATGGAGATATAAAAAATTAAATTTCAACGATTTTTGAAGTAAAAACAAAGACAATACATGTAATAAATTTATAAATGAAAGTATAAGGAAGAAACGAAAACTGGTTTTGAAACGAGTTTTGGTAAATAAAAAAAGAACATTTTGTTTGATATTAAGTGCACGGGGGGTTATTTACTATATATTGGTATACAGGGATGTGCATCTTTTTTCGGGTCCATATTTTCAGGTTTAAGTATGGATTTGGGGCGATTTTTTTCAGGTTTTAGTATTGATTTGGGGCATCTTTTTGAGTGCTTTGGTATATTTTGGGTATATATTTCATAAGTTTTGGGTATATGTTTTAACAGACTGGTAATCCAGGACTGGGACTAATCCCAGTCCAGGATAACAGGATGTTTGTACAAAGTGAATAAAAAATCCCACATTTACCTTTTTGTGAGCCTGTATTTGTTTGGGTATATGTTTATGCTTTGGTATAGATTCGGGTATACATTTAATAATTACTTTCCTGGTATTGGTTCGGGTAGGATTTTTATTTTTGAAAATGCACATCCCCGTCAAAATTTTACAAAGTACTACCCCCGGGATTAAGTGTAAAAGACCTGATATATAAATACGTCGTGCCGGCCGATTTTATTTGGAAAAAAGCTATATTTCAATTTTAGAAAATTTTATTTAAAAAGAAGTATTCAGCACTGAAGAACCGTCATCTGCAGAAACGTCGGCAGTGATAGGATAAACGTATATGAGCGAGACGTCGGTCTATTTGAAATAAACTGACTGGCAAACATGTGCTATCGTTGTGGTTTGCGATTTACTATTCATTGTAACTTTTCTTAAACTGTCGGCATTTTTGTTCAGATAGACCAGTGTTCTGACATTCAATTGTGAAATTTCCAATTTTGAGTAGTAATATACCCACAACTCAATCATATGGATAGTCTACATTTAACAGCTTATACGTTACTGTAGAGCATGCAATGTATACACAGATTTCGTCAACAGAGCAAAATAACTACATGTATCAGCCAAATTGTTTACTATTGTCACTCAAAACGTTGTGTGGTAGTTTCAGTGTGTCTATATCTCACAAAGAATATAGACATCCTCAGGAATTTTATTTGCAATGTCATATTCAGTGTGTCAATTCAGCAATAACCCAGG
>MJUU01071473.1:63932-76246 GCA_002080025.1 Modiolus philippinarum
TGAAACTTAAATATTTATATGAAAATTATACATTTAACAAATGAAACGAAATCTAGCTGAATTGTAGATCTATCTTTTTTCTTCATACATGTATTTCATACATTCGTCGATTTACCCATGATTTCTCTATGACAGATTACAAATCCAGTTTGAATACAACAAAAGTTTCTTTTTCAAACAATCGGAGACACCAAAAATCCTTACTAAAAAAATATTTTTTAATATCAAAATACGCGTCATTTAAAGACAAATTTCATACTAACACTTAATAGGGTGTGAATTTAATACTTAAAGAGTTATGATTTTTTAAAGAAGACTACCCCTTTGCTTTTTTCATGATTTTTGGTTGGTTACTACTACAAAACTGGTCAATTTTGAACTTGAACTTTGAAAAATCGGAGACACCAGAAGGAAATAAAACTTTTCCGAATTTTTTATATCGCCAGAAAGTTAAATGTATATAGAATATGACTGTAACACTTAATAAGATGTGAGATTAATAGTAAATTCAATAATAGAGATTTATTATAGGTACCTAAATATTTCCCATTACTTTCCATGTTAATCGTGATGACCATTTTGTGAGGACACCCGCGGAGCGCAGACACGGGTGTCGTCTGATCAGTGGCCGTCATTCTTCAGTATGTCCGGAAGTGGTGATCGGATATGGCCGAAAATGTGAGGCGCAGTACAGGACCCCATACTGAAGCACCATACCAAAATAACTAGTGGTTGTCATGTGTGGTTCCTGAGAAAAATGCGACGAAAATATGTGTGACGGACGAATGGACGGACAGAGGTAAAACAGTATACCCCCTCCTTCGGAGCGTGGGTATAATAACTTCCAAGGAGAAGAGATCAGATGAGGACACACAAAGATAGTATAGTCTGTCAAAAAATGTTCATATGCATATTAACAAAGCCCTATGCTATCTTGCAAACTAAAAAACTCAAATGTTTTACCTATTATATTCTTGCATTTTATTAAATCTTGTGACAGCAGTTGATATGATCCTACTGTCTGAATCAGTTCTGGGTGCATCTGTCTTAGGTTCTTGTTTAGTACCTTTATCTCTTTTGGGCTGTCCATCACTACCTTGTTGCAATTTTATTTCGCATGGTATAACTGCTTGTTCTAACGATTTCAATTGTTGGCTTATCTGCCTGGAAGCAAATAATATCGTTATTAGGGGGAACAAAGCTTGTCGAATTTTAAAAACTTTCAACATAGACGAAGCACCTATTCAGTGTCAATAAAAAAAATTGGCAAATAAAGAAAATAATTAGCAAATATTGGTGCTTTAAGATTTACTCATAAATATTTTTAATATTGTTAGAATTGGTTTTCAGCAAAACAATTTTGTTGCAAATGAAGGAAAATAGAAGTCAGAGAATTCTGGTCCTCTTAAAAAATGGGATTAATCAATAAAGCCCCAGTCACACCTTCACGTTTCAAGCCTCCGGTATCATTACGTTTTGAAAACGTAGCGATCTCGCTATGTACGTAGCGAAACGTAGCGATGCGTAGTTAAAACCGCTATATACGTAGCAATACGTAGACTCATGTTTTATTGGTCCTGTTTGTATTGGTCTTCTCAATACAAACTTGAAAAAATTGATACGCATTACATACGTACTAAAACATACTAAACTGTAGTAAGAAAGTCCTGAAGCGTAGTGAAACCGTAGTTGATACGTAGTGAAACGTAGCATAGAGGTGTGAATACGTTTTACTAGGTTCCGCTACGTGTCAGTACGTTTTGTCAGGTTTTAGTCTACGCATTACTACGATTTCTCAGGGTATACTAGGTATAATCATGTACTCGTGAGTATTGCTGCGCTTTGCTATGATTAGTACTTTTTAAAGTAGTGTATAAATTACAAAATTGTCACTCTTTTTCTCCTTTCCTTTTTTTTGTTTTTGTTTATCACATATTTTTACATAATAGTGACTTTTTACAGTATTTTGAATGTTGTTTTATCTTATGCCACCACTACCATTCTGTTTCTGTATTAGAGGGTGTCGCATAATGTCATAAAACTTTTATCCAGTCATTTACAAGTTCACTTAGCGAATAAATTATTTTTTCGTCATATAAAGTGGTGTGCGTATGTTTTTTTTAAGTATAATCTAGCCGAATTATTTGTCTTGCGTTTCGAAGCACCTGAAGTCACCTTCTTGAGAGTTCACACTATCAATGCTTTTGTTTTGAGTGTTGTATTTGTAGTGTTTGTGTTTTGTGGGTAGGTAGTGTGTTTAGTCTTTGTCTTTTGGTGTGCTTGTTTTTGCCTTGTCTCTGGACTTTGATTTATGTAATTTTGTGACAGTTCGTTCCTTCGGTATTCTACTGCCGTTGTTCAGTAACAGCTTCCCATCACAGCGGAACAGTGGAACTTCTATCAATACGAAAAGGACATGCGTTTTTCCTGCATTCGACTTAAGGATGTAGTAAGGTGAGGTTTATGAAATTTGAAAATGTCACTTCTTTTATTTTATCAATTATTTCTATGTAATATATTTTGCCCTAAAACACCCAATATTCTTGTGATAAAAGTCTTCAGTAGCTCATTTAGTGTCAGGAAGCAAGATTTCCATCTGAAAGAAATCAGTAATGTGTCCAAGAGAGTCTTTACCCGTCATCTTTTAAAATGTGAACTATCTTAAAAAGATCGTCCACAACCTATCAATATTTTAGCTTATTTTATTCCTTTACCAATACCCTTTCAATTTATGGTCTCGATTCAAAATTGTATTTATTTATTTTCACCTTACTATTCAACCTTAAGTAAAGGAGTAACAGGGTTTTCTACATGTGTATGTCTGTATGTTTAAATATCTTGCACATATCACATTTTACACCACCAGTTTTCTTGTCATTTGTTCTTCTACAATATTGTGAACAATTTGTGTGTTCCCTTATAAATTTTGGTTTCAATATGGTGTTTTTTGAGAAGTTGCATTTGTACATCTTATAAGAATAACTGATAATGTGTCCTGCACATGTGAATAAACGAATATAAATTATTACATGGCAATTTTCATATCACGCCCTTTATCAGCCCGAGAGCAGTCAGTCTCGAGGGAGGTGATATGAAAAATGACATGTAATGATGTGTTTATCATATAATTCAACAATAATTTAAAACATCAATTGAGAACTCAGAAATGTACATTGTCGGAAAATGTAAAATTTATTTGACGAGCTTGGGAATATGATCACAAAACATGCTAATAATTGTTGTGTGTTACATCTGACATTATAAAGGAACTAAGGAGTATCTCCCTCTTGCATAGCTCTGTCCGTAGCTGTTTTTGGCTCTCCGCCGAAACAAATATTGTATTACCAAAATTTTGGGTGTTAATTGTGTATACTTCGATTACAGACCAGTATATAAACTACAATGTATTAATCTACATTAATATTAGAATTTTGACAGATGAATATCAATAAATAGCTTTGGAACAACGGCAGTAGAATACCGAAGGAACAAAGGAGTGAAATTTACAAAAAATAGAAGTCCAAAGACATGGCCAAAACGAAATAGTATGTCTTAAACTATTTTTGAAACGAATGTTTAAACCCTGTTTTGAAAGACCTTCCTGTGAAAAGGTCATGCAAAGTCTTTGACCTACGCAATACAACATTTCGTTACTCAATTTAATTCAACTTTTTTTATCCTTTCGTTAATTACGCATGAAAGAAATATTAAAGTATATATTTTTTTTGGTACGGACTTCATCACGTCGTAACGCATCAAGCTGGCCCTAACGGGCTCACTCGATACTGGCCGTAATCAAGTCCGTATCAAAAACAAAATGTTCATATCTCTACCTGGTACGTAGTGACACGTAGTAGCAACGTAATAAACCGTAGTAAAACGTACTGAAACCTACCATAAAGGTAGCAGACCGTAGTTTAAACGTAGCTACCTCTAGTAATACCTACTAAAACGTAGTCTATACTTGGCGAAACGTAGTAAAACCTGGATACTTCAAATCAAATGATACGTAGCAAAACCGCGTAAAACGTAAGAAAACGTACCAAATCGTAGCATATACCTAGTAAAACGTAGACACCGTTAAAAAATTACAAAAAATGACATGAAACGTGGCCATTTGAAACGTAGTAAAACATGGCTCTTTAAACGTGACAGTGTGACTGGGGTTTAACTAAATTACTACTGTATTGTTTCTGCAAATGGTCATTTCGACAACTTCATTGCAGATCAAATTAAAACATTCGGAAGACTAAAGATGAAAGACTACAAATAAACAAAATGATCTAAATGGGGAGTCAGAATGAGATATGGAACCAAGCTTTTCTAGCGGAAGATACTTCTTACTTTTAAACATAATTCAAGTGTTACAAATTTCAAAATATATTTGTTTGTCGGGCCAGCACCATAGCACTGACTGCTTGGTTGTTGAACTAAGAGACCAGAGGAGGTGATAAATGTAATAGATACAAAAGTTACTGTAAAATTTGTTTCTTCAAATGTCTAAGGGCACTGTCATCATGCCTTACCGAGGAAACATAATTTTACCTGTCCCAATCTCTGACAGTAATATCTTTATCATCTTTAAAATGAAAAAAAGGCTCAAAGTCTTATACTCTCTTACTCTTTATAGCCCTGCAGTTCACTTATTCTTTCGATAGCTGAATCTATTGCCATTATGTTTGATTCATTGCCAGAATATAAATTTGTCTCGTGAGTTTGCACTGTGTTTTTATCTTTCTTATCTTTCTTGACAGTCGGCTCTTTGCTTTTATCTCTTTTTTCCTTCTTGGGTTTTTCATTTGGCCCTTTTTGTTGTTGCTGTTCCACTTCGCTTGGACTTTGGCCAACTTTTTTGTTCAACAATTGCAATTTTTCACTAAGCGCCCTGTAAACATATTGTCATGAGCTATTGTTAATTTAAGAATAATAATAATAATAATGATAATAATCCCAAGCAATTTCTTAATACATAACTATTAAAAGAGGTACTTGACAAATTTAAATGCAGTTTAGTCACATTAATATCTGTTTTAACTTCAAAATATGTTCTTTTTAATTTGTTTAATGATCGTTCTAATATATGTCTCTCATGTGCGATCATTAGTGTAATGAAAATTTTCAAGATAGAGCAGTTTAAAACATTCGGGTCGTGCATTATTGTCCATCACCCATGCTACTATTTTCGCATAGTCAATGTAAAACACAACATTATTAAATAAATAACAAAATACCGAAGTCACTGTAAATTTACTTTCTGCATATGGACATTTCGACAACTAATGTCTCATCAGTGCAGATAAAATCAAAACATTGGAAATCCATAAAGCAAAATGAGTACAAAGACTCTGAGTAAGGAAGGTGAAAATGTAACATTTTTCAACATTTTAGCCCTAAATGTTTTAATGATGTCGTTTCAAAATTGAACAAAATTGCTACGTGTAGCCATATGTCCCCGACGCACAAGAAACTTAAAATCCACATCAGACTACCCCTAAAAAATTGGTCAGGGGTTCCCCTTGTAATGTAAGTAATACATATTGCTGAAATCAAACATTTTTAAGCCCCCTTTCAAAATAAAACTAGGACAGGGGTTCCCCTTATAATCTAATTAATACATATTTGCTTAAATCACAAAAAAAGTTTTTTTTTGTAAAAATTCAGTCTTCTGGCTAGGTTTCTATGGCAACCAAAAGCTCCACTATCAATTACAACCCATTTCAGACCACAATTGAAAAAAATTAGGCAGGGGTTCCCCTTACAATTAAGATATTATATATAAATAACAAAATACCGAAGTTACTGTCAATTTATTTTCTGCATATGCGCATTTCGACAAATTAAGTCTATAAATGCTGAAATCAAACATTTTGAGTCCCCCTTTCAAAAAAAAACTTTCGGCAGGGGTTTCCCTTATAATTTGCTGAAATGGTAAAAAAATATTAAGCAGACTTGTTTTGTTTATATGGTAACTTAAGCTCCACTATTCATTAAAACCCATTTCAAACCACCATTCAAAAAATTTTGGTCAGGGTTCCCCTTATAATCAAGTTAATATAGAAAAAACAAAACGGCTTCGCCGAGCGCAGCAAGATACGACCGCAGCATGTCGACCACTGAAATTTGAGCAAGTGTAGTTTAAAGTGAATTTGGACACAGTGAAGAGCTTGACACAATAATTAGATGGACACAAAAAGGAGCTTGACACAGTAATTAGCTGGACACAAACTAGAGAAAACTCAACCCTTTTGATCACTTGTTGTTAAAAACGGTAACAGCGACGCAAAATCTGTTGATCACTTACTAAAAGCTTACATCAAGAGAAATCCAACGAAAAAATCCCATCTAAATTCGATGAAAAATAATAATTTAAGGTCATCTGCATGTTTGCAATTTTGGCCCCGTTGGTCCCTCATAGTTGAGAAAGGAAACAAGTTATCACAAATCTGATGTTGCAACACCATATTAATTTTTCATAGGAATCCATTGCAAATAATTGCATCAAAATCGTACTTAAAATAAAAAAAAAATTTGAAATTCCCCCTTTTGGGCCCTATTTAAATCGTGAACGGTACATGCCACGCGAAATCCATTGTCATACTCCCGATTGGAAATTTCCTAATGAGCACACTGAAAGAAACCCCATCAAAATCAGATAAATAATAAAGATTCTACAGTTAGATATGTGAAAACACCCGATTTAACCCTTTTTGGCCCCTTTTTCTGAAACAGGCAAAGGCCAGGAAATTAAAACCAGATCTTAAGCATGTGACAAGGAACATCATACTAAAATTTGAAAATGATTCGTCCACCAGAAACAAAGTTATGCTGTCCACAGACACGGAAATACCAAATTTTACCCCTTTTGGCCCCTTTTTCTAAAACGGGTGTGCCAAAAAACCCGAAATTAAAACCCGGGCTTAAGCTTCTGCCAAGACATCTCATACTTAAATTTGAAGATGATCCGTCCGCTAGAACCAAAGTTATGCTGTCCACAGACGCCGACGACTGCGTCATACCATGATACGACCGCAATTTTTTTTGCGGTCGTATAAAAATATCTAGCAGAACACTTTTTTCTTAAATTTCAGTTTTCTGGTTTGGTTTCCATGCCAACAGAAAGCTCCGCAATCCATTAAAACCCATTTCAGACCACCATTCCAAAAATATTTGGGAAGGGGTTCCCCTTATAATTTAAGTAATACATATTGCTGAAATCAAAACATGTTTGAAAAGAAAACAGCTATCACTGAAAGGCATATATTTTTGCTAAGTACAATCCTCAAAATAATAAGTCTTTTGAGAGTTTCAGGAAATTCATCAAAATTAGAATC
This sequence comes from Modiolus philippinarum, assembly GCA_002080025.1. Lineage (NCBI taxonomy): Eukaryota > Metazoa > Mollusca > Bivalvia > Mytilida > Modiolidae > Modiolus > Modiolus philippinarum. Next base: position 71,264 of record MJUU01071473.1, read on the forward strand.
TTTAATTCTAAATTTTTTGTTCACTCTATCATGTTGTGAAGCTTTGACAACTTTGCAAAAGAAATAGTGAATAAGTTGATTACCTTCCTTGGTGTTATTATCTTCCTTTTTAAAATTATGACTTCTCATCACATCTTATTTTTTAGCTTCAGACACACCAAAAAGGGTGTTTTGATGTACATATTTAAGCTAATCTGATGTATTGTACATGCATTTGTAATAAAAGGAACATTTATATTTAAATATTAAAACTTGTTGCTATTTTTGTTATTAAATAATACCAAAACATGAGATTTTATGCTTAATATCCTGCTTTTAATTACAAACAACTTAAATGTTTATTATCCGATATTGCTCAAATAATTCGTATGATCTAGTATATATGGTGACTAACAATCCTTGAAAATTTGAAGGAAATCTGGGTAGTTTTTATTTTTCTTAGATATGGTGTACTTGTACATGAGATAATATCTCATGTGTACACTTTGTTCCATTACTATTTTCTAAATTTATGTAAATTCTAAAACCTAAGGATTAACTCCTTCCATTGTAGTTTTGTCCTTAGCTATTTTTGGTATCACAGATTATTCGGATTTCGTTTGGTTTCATGCATTTTAAGCATTTTTTGAAGTTATGGATTTCCTTTGTTTGGGTTCTAGTGCTGCTGATGAGGAATTAATTTCCGAAATGGCCATACAGCTCAATAAAATTATACAGTTGGATTTAACATATGTGTTATGGTCTCATGTTCATTTACTCCATATCCTTTCGTGAAATAGTTGTTTCTGAGGAGTTGCTGCCACAAGATCTGTCTTTGTATAACATTGTTAATTTTTTAAAGTCCAATAACCTCCTACAATATTTGACGAATCAAAACAGCGATGCGATATGATCTAGTGCATATGGCAAGTAACAATCCTGTCAAATTAGAATGAATTCGAACCAGCGGTTTCTGAGGAGTAGCGTCCACAAGATCTGCCATTGTATAACAATGTGGAAAAAAACCAGTCCCATAACTTCCACAAAATTTGACGAATCAAAATGGCGATGTGATATGATCTAGTAATAATGGTGACTAATAATCCTTTAAAATTTGAATGACTTCAGACCAGCAGTTTCTGAGGAGTTGCGTTCACAAGATTTGCCATTGTATAACAATGTGGAAATCTTCAAAGTCCCATAACTCCCACAAAATTTGACGAATCCAAATGGTGATGCGATATCATCTAGTACTAATGGTGACTAACAATGTTGTAAAATTTGTATGAATTCTAACCAGCAATTTCTGGGGAGTTGCGTTCACAAGATTTGCCATTGTATAACAATGTGGAAATAATCAAAGTCCCATAACTCCCAAAAATCTGACGAATCAAAATGGCGATGCGATGTGATTTAGTACTAATGATGATTAAAAATCCTGTAAAATTTGAATAAATTCCGACCAGCGGTTTCTGAGGAGTTGCGTCCACAAAAGTGTGACGGACGGACGAACAGACGGACGCAGACCATTACTAGGTCCCACCGTCGCGGTGCGGCGGGGGACAATTATACATGATCAATGCTAAAAACAGTAAGTGTTATGATGGTAATGTGTTACTGTCTCTGGTGAATTAATACTTGCACATCTTGACATTAACATATAAGACGCAAGCTTTTATGCTAACTACAAAGCATTAATATAATTCATATCTGAAATTTACAGGTCTTTTGTCCCATTTCATATTTTTTATTTCTTTCGGGTTTTGACTTTTAAAACTGAATTGATTTATATTCAAAGTATATGAATTTGTTTTTCATTGTGTTGTTTCAAGATAGTGTTACTGTTCGATAGTTTCAAACTGTTTTACATTCACGTTAAAGAAATAAGATAGACCAGCTGTAAAAAAAATAATCATACTGTCACCCCTAATAAAAAATTAGAATACAATGCGTTGATAATTCATAAGGTGAGTTTAGGTTCTTTCGTTATTTTCCTATGCCACCTCTTTATTCTATTTCAATTTTTGGTTTCAGAAATGTCTAGATTTTATCTGCACTGAAGATACATTAAGCACCGCGTGCAACACAACATACGGGGACAGAGATTAGTTGACACGGGGGTGGAGATTTGAAGCGGGAGTGAGCAGGAAAGTAGTCCGTTTTTGTCTTTTAAAAATGATTAAGGATACACATGTACAGTGGTAGATATAAGATGTATTGCGGTGTCGTATGAGATTTTAAAGTCTATGAAAACTGCAAGTCACGGTTCAGGTTTTCGCTATGTTAACTTCTGGCGTGAGAATTGCAAGTTCCGGAAATGCGAAATGTGCGGGGAAACCTCTGTTTTATTCAAACTGCGATGTGACATCTCACATTATTTTGCGAAACATTAAATTTTCTTAATTGCAAGAAGCACTGTTGGTCTTAATTTTCTGTCAGATTTAACAAGGACGTATAGAGTCCTTGGATTTAATTATGTATGTAAGTGCTTGTACTTTAGCGAAAATGTAAGTCACGTTTCTCAGTAGTGATTTTATCAGGAAAGAAAAAAAAATGCATGGGAAGTAATTTTATTATAGCTTATAGAACTTTTGTATTTCTTTAGAAATATGTAAAATATGGCTCAAACTTCTTGGCTGTGATAAAAGTTGCAATGAAAAATAATGACCCTGAATGGTATGGTTTACTTGAGACTAGCAAATTTCATAACTATGATAAAACTCTGTAAAAAAAATTCTGACCATATATTGTTATTTATTAGTTGGTTGGGTCATAAAGTGTCATTCTGACCTTATACTTGCAGATTTCATGACTGTCGACAAAGTCTCTCTTCATAATTATGACCATATTTGGCTATCTGTGCTCAGGCTGAGACCTAAAATGCCATTCTGACCACAGGCTAGCAGATTTCATGGCTGTGGATAATAATTTTGATCAATTATGGCTATCTATGGTCAAGTTGGGTCATAAAATTCATTCTGACCTCATGCTTGCAGATTTCATGGCTGTGGAATTAGTTGTGATTAATAATTATGATCAATTATGGCTATTTATGGTCAGGGTGGGTCATAAAATGCCATTCTGACCTTATGCTTGTAGGTCTCATGGCTGTGGAAATAGTTGCGATTAATAATTATGACCATATTTGGCTATCTGTGCTCAGGCTTAAACGATCCCCGCTAACTCCGTCGGAAACTTCTTTTCTCGATAGCTAATTATTGCTTTGTCATGTTAATATTTCTAACAGTTTAATAAATATTTTATTCGTATAATCCTAATCTAACGTTAGATTAATCTATATAGAAAGCATATTTGAAATATTTCGGCCGTACATCGTATACTTTAAAATCTCATAGACTTTAAAATCTCATAAACCCCCGTATGAAATCTGCAAGTACATAACCAAAACCGGAACCGGAACTTGCAGTTTTCATTGTCTTTAAAATCTCATACGACAGCGGAACACAGTAGTTATTAGAGACTTTTCCGAGTCCTAGCAATAATGGATATGTGTACGAAATAACTAAATACCGAAGTTACTGGCGAACAAAACGTCCAACACAAAATGGCGACATCACTGCCTTTTGCCTTGACAGCATGTATTTGAGCATGATAATGTAAAATAAAACTGCTATCTCGTTGAACTTTTATTTCCCTGGATAAAAGGTGTCATAGGAGATACGTTACGGTCATTTTTTAATATAAAATATGTAAAACGAGGACAGAAAATGCGAAATTTGATTGTTGGTTGCGGGGACGGAGATCGTTGTAGGCGTGGGGACGGAGATCAATTCTGTTTTACATAAATACGTGCAGTGGTTGTTTGGATTGTGGTATGATATTGTTAACTCTTTTTAGTTTATATAGTGAAGCTATCAAAAGCAAATTTAACACTTGTTGTGAAAGATATTTCAGTTAATAAGACATGAAAGGTACCCATAGACCGGTTTAACCCTACCGCTAGCTGTTGCCTGTGCCGGTACCAAGTCCGGCTATCCCGAGTTTCTGTCGTTATTTATGTTTGTCTTTTATCATTTTATTGTTTTTTCTTGTGCAGTTCCTTGGTGGAATGTGGCATATGATTGTAATGTTTGGCCACTGTAAGTGTTTCCTGTTATCTTTTCTTATATGCCTAGGAGAACATGAAAGAATGGAAAAGTGTAGTACATTTTATATAGAAAACGAGTCCCTTTACCTATCTAAGCAAAATACAATACACGCTTCTAAGTAGATAAAGTATTTGAAATAAATATATTTCTCTATTAAATCCTTCTTGCAGGCTTGAAAGACATCATGTAATATTTTGGAATAGCTTGTTCCAAGTTTTATCAATATTTATTGTTTACTGCAATTTCAATAAGTCGTTTTGTTAATGAAAATATAGCTGAACGTATTGAATTTTCCGTTTGATGTTTCGAGCTTTTTAATAAAAAAAATCTGTAAGCGCGGACCACAGAAGAGAGCTAGCGATTGATATAAATAAAGCTCGAAACATCAAACTAGATAGTCAAAATGTAAAAAATGACAATACTTGTCAAATAAAAGAACTAAAAAGTACAATCATTCAACAATATATGAAACTTATTAAGAAAGGAATATTTTTGAATTCTTATAAATATAAAATTATATTTAAAGAAATATTTTCATCTAGTAAAGTGTGTTATATTTTGCTTAGATAGGTCAAGGGACTCGTCTTCTATATAAAAGTTTAAACGCGGGATCACTGAAGAGAGCTAGCGCTATACAAATAAAGCTCGAAACATCAAACGGAAAATTCAATAAGTTCAGCTATATTTCCATTAACAAAACGACTTATTGAAATTGCAGTAAACAATAAATATTGATAAAACTTGGAACAAGCTATGCCAAAATATTACATGATGTCTTTTAAGCCTGCAAGAAGGATTTAATAGAGAAATATATTTATTTCAAATACTTTATCTTATTAGAAGCGTGTATTGTATTTTGCTTAGATAGGTAAAGGGACTCGTTTTCTATATAAAA
>MJUU01071477.1:622-36244 GCA_002080025.1 Modiolus philippinarum
CTAAAAATCTAACTTTTCAAGCCTTAAATATGTTAAAATTCATTAAAATTGTGTTTCGCAAAAGATAAAACTCCTTTGAAAGGATATTTTGAATAAAATTTTCCAAAAATTTCAATTATTTTTATAGACAGAGTTTAAACTGCACACTAAAAATCAACTTTTCAAACTTAAATATGCTGAAATTTATAGAAATTGTGTTTTCAATAGATAAAACTCCTCCGAAAGGATATGATGAATAAAATTTTCAAAAAATTTCAATTGTTTTGAACATTTTCATAGACACAGTTTAAACCGCACACTTAAAATCTGACTTCTAAACCCTTAAGTATGCTAAAATTCATTAAAATTATGTTTCGCAAAAGATAAAACTCCTTCGAAAGGGTATGATGAAAATTTTTTTAAAAATATTTCCATTGTTTTGGTCATTTTTATAGACACAGTTTTAACTGCACACTAAAAGTCTGACTTTTCAACCCTTAAGTATGCTAAATTTCATAAAAATTGTGTTTCGCAAAAGATAAAACTCCTTCGAAAGGATATGATGAATAGAATTTTCAAAAAAATTGAAATTGTTTTGGTCATTTTATAGACATAGTTTAAACTCCATACTAAAAATCTAACCTTTCAAGCCTTAAATATGTTAAAATTCATTAAAATTGTGTTTCGCAAAAGATAAAACTCCTTCGAAAGGATATGATGAATAAAATTTTTAAAATATTTCAATTGTTTTGGTCATTTTTATAGACAGAGTTTAAACCGCACTCTAAAAGTCTCTAACTTTTCAAGCCTTAAATATGTTAAAATTCATTAAAATTGTGTTTCGCAAAAGATAAAACTCCTTTGAAAGAATATGATGAACAAAATTTTCAAAAAATTTCAATTGTTTTGGTCATTTTTATAGACAGAGTTAAAACCGCAAACTTAAATCTAGCTATCAAGCCTTTAATATGTTAAAATTCATTAAAATTGTGTTTCGCAAAAGATAAAACGTCTTCGAAAGGATATGATGAATAAACTTTGTAAAATATTTCAATTGTTTTGTTCATTTTAATAGACAGAGTTTAAACCGCACTCTAAAAATCTAACTTTTCAAGACTTAAATATGTCAAAATTCATTGAAATTATGATGTGCAAAATATAAAACTGCTATGGAGGAATATGATCAAGAAAATTTGCAAAAAAATATTTTTTTGGTCATTATCAAACGCATTATCATTATCTCTTCGCGGGCCGACTTGTCCTTTTTGTCAAAATTTACGGTTCGAGAGGTCCTTGTCCGAGTTGTCCGCGGGCCGAGTTGTCCTGCACCCATACATGTAAACTATTTAAATTGAAACAAAATACAGCATTCGTTTATTCGTCTTTATATTCGAAAAAGATGTATTTTACAACCTGGAAACACACAAGAATAAGATTATGTTTATTCGTTTTGCTTTAAAATTCCAAATATTTACGTATCTGTCATACGTGATTTACTGATTGATACAACACGTAATTGACGGATGCGATCAGTAAAATACGTTTACATCCGTAAAATACGTACATATCCGTTATTCATGGATCCGTCATCGATCAGTAAAAAATCAGTTATCAATCAGTCAAAAATCCGTCATCAATCAGTCAACAATCCGTCAATAAGTAACGGCTACTGATACAAGGACTGTAAAATGTGTAAAAAAAAACAGTTGAATAATATGTACATAATCTGGTGACATAAACGACAAGAGTAATGTGTAAGATATTCAATTGTGCGAGTTCATTAATTAAGATCACTGTTCATCTATTGTCAAGATAGTTAAACTAACACTTACTTCTTTTCAATTTCGTATGTAAAAGGGAACTACTAGAAATATACATTTGTCGTTACCAAATAGGTATTGATGTTGCGTCTTCAAAACTGATGTTAAAAATTGTTTGCCGACCGCCATTTTCAAAATGGCCGCCAAAAAAGGCGGGAAAATTCAACATTGTCCGATTTCAATAAAATTTGGTTTCCAAATAGGTATTGATATTGCGATTTCAAAACCTGTGTTGAAAATTGTCATTGACCGCCATTTTAAAATGGAGCCACAAGAGGCGAGAAAATTCAACATTGTCCGATTTTAATGAAATTTGGTTTCCAAATAGGTTTTGATGTTGCATCTTCAAAACTGATGTTAAAAATTGTTCGTTGACCGCCATTTTCAAAATGGCTGCCAAAAAAGGCGGGAAAATTAAACATTGTCCAATTTCAATGAAATTTGGTTTCCAAATAGATATTGATATTGCGACTTCAAAACCTGTGTTGGAAATTGTTCGTTAACCGCCGTTTTAAAATGGCCGCCACAAAAGGCGGGAAAATTCAACATTGTCCGATTTCAATAAAATTTGGTTTCCAAATAGGTATTGGTGTTGCGACTTCAAAACTGATATTAGGAATTGTTCGTTGACCGCCATTTTCAAAATGGCCGCTAAAAAGGCGGGAAACTTCAATATTGTCTGATTTCAGTGAAATTTGGTTTCTAAATACGTATTGATGTCGCAACTTTAAAACTAATGTTAAAAATTATTTGTTGACTGCCATTTTCAAAATGGCCACCAAAACAGGCGAGAAATTTCAACATTGTCCTATTTCAATGAATTTTTTTTGTCCAAACAGATATTGATGTTGCGACTTCAAAACTGACGTTGAAAATTGGTGGATGGCCGCCATTTACAAAATGACGTCTTGATTTCAAAACTGGTGTCAAAAGGGGTCCTTAGCAAGAACGTTTTTTGTCAAAAAAGCCCAACATAGAAATGTAGTAAAACATGATCAGACTTTGAAAACTGTTCAAGATATTGGTGGTGTTCGAGGTACTTAAGTTTGAGACTGAAGATCAACTGTATAACTTACAATGTTACCATGATTGTGGCATCTGAAAGCCAGGTGAGCGATACAAGCTCTTGAGAGCCTCTAGTATAAATTTTTTGCAAAAAATAAGATATTTGAGTATAAAATGTCAAAACAATCTCTAAAAAAATCACATGACATTGGTTTATTCCACTTATTAATGACTTCCATATTATAAGTATAAATGTTTGCGATATTAACTTTTGATTAAATTATAGTAAAATAATAATTTATAAGTGGAGTATTGAGTGTGAAATATCACCACAATCACTGTAAATACCATCTCATGGTGAATTATTCCAAATTTTTTTCACTTTGGTCCGTTGAAAAAATAATCTGATTTGAACCATTGTGATGTAATTTTTTATGAATTTTTGGAGTAGAATTTTGATTCTTAAATGTCAACACAAACACTAAACTACAATCGGCATGTCTCCTGAATTACTTAGAACTATCAGATGCATGTACATTGTATTGATAATGACTTTCGAACTATTAGGAACTATAAATTAACGCTTTGTGAGATTAGTTTCGCCGATAATTTTTAAATTTACCTGTATCAGTCAATAGAAATACGTCATCAGTCATCTGTCACCGAACATCCGTGCATAATTAATTTTCTTTCTATTCGTCACCCGACATAATTCAAGAGTAAAGAGTCGTATCATTCATCAGTCATCAGTTAATTTTGGTATCCGTCAGCCGTCAAAAGTCACTCAGCAAGACAATAGCAAAAAAAAAAACTTCGAATAACAATCGGGAAACGTGGACATTACAGACGGTTACCAAGATAAAACCTGAAATACTTATGAAAATAAAATGGCAAAATTCGAAAGTAGGGTAATAACAGAATTACCGAACAGTATTTCCAAGAGCCGAAATCCAAAGGGTAAAAGTACAAAGCGGGTGCAAAACCATATGCGAAAGTCTCCCAAGAACAAGTACACCGTCTCTGAAACATACATAGAGCATACAGCGACTCCAAAAAATAAAGGTCATATCATTTGTTATCATATCAGCGGTATCATTTACACATACAACAAGAATAATAAGGGTTCAAGAACTGATTCATGAGGTACAACAATTTTTAAGTACTTAATTTCCTATCTTTTATTAACTTTCACAAGTTTGTATGAGGTATCCTGTTTTGAAAAGAAACTGTATTACGACAAAAGTAATTTTCATTGTGTTTTAGGGGGTCTTGTAGGGATCTAAGCGTGATTTGTGAAATATTACGCGGCACGAGTTTTCACAGAAACCTACTCGTGAGCCGAAAACAACCTAAACGTGATCCTTTAACATGACGAAGTCAAACGCGTGATTTCGTGTAAGTCTCTCCGAATATAATTTAAAAAAGAAAAGAAAAATAACTGAATGTATTATTTATGTTACCAACATCATTAACAATTCACCGTAAAATGAGCAAAAAACTTAAATTTACTGATTTGGTTAGGTGAAGGGACCTCACACTTGTGGTGAATGTTTAGTAAGGCAGTTATAAAGGGGATATAATACGTAAAGGTATAATTCTGGAAGCTCTTTTGCTGTTTAAGGAGACAAAATTATGTGTGAGTTGAAATATTTATCCAGTTTGTTGTTTCTTGCCTGATTTGCAACGAAGTTGAACTCGGCTATTGGTTTGGTGTTGCAGGTGGGCGGGCGGTGGGGCTGGCATGCGCGCATGCCGGAGGGCAGGCGTCAAACATTGGCTTCTGGATGATTACTCAAAAGTTTACATATAATTGAAACAAAACTTATTGTTAGGGACCAGGAGGAGAGGAACCCTATCGATTTTGGAAAAAGTATGTCAAAGTTCAAGGTCACAGTGACGTGGCCGAAAATAGACTGAAAATTTCTCAAAAACATTTTGTTTTCGGTTGATAACTCAAAAACATTAAGTCCAATTGGAATGAAACTTTATTGTAGTACTAGGTGTCATGAGGGGAGGACACCTATTGTTTTTGGGGAATCAGGACAAAGTTCAAGGTCACAGTGACGTGATCGAAAATTTCGAAAAGTTTGGTTCCCGGATGAACTCAAAAAGTTTACATCTAATTGAATAAAAAATACTGAAATTACTGTGAATTTATTTTCTGCATATGCGCATTTCCACAACTTATGTCACATCAGTACAGATCTAACCAAAACAGTTGGAAGTCCATTAAGCAAAAAGTGTAAAAGCTGATTGAGAACAAAATAAAAAAAGGATCAAGATACATATGCCAAAATTCAGCTAAGGACAGAGCTATGCATGAGGGAGATACTCCTTAGTTTTAAACAAAATTTTGCAGAACTTGGGTATTGCAATTTTCAATAAAATCGGTTTTCCGTTCAACACCGAAGTACTGACTACTGGGTTGGTGAATACCCTCGGGGACTTGCAGTCCACCAGCAAAGGCGTCAACCCAGTGGTAAGAAATAACAAAATACCGAATTAACTGTGAATTTATTTTCTGCATATGCACATTTCGACAACTTATATCTCATCAGTGCAGATCAAACCAAAACATTAGGAATTTTATTAAGCAAAACGTGTAAAAGCTGATTGAGAACGAAATAACCAAAAGGATCAAAATACATATATACCAGAATTCAGTTAAGGACAGAGCTATGCATGAGGGAGATACTCCTAAGTTTTAAAAAAATGTAGAACTTAGGTATTGCAAGATTAAATAAAATCGGTTTTCCGGTCAACACCGCAGTACTGACCACTGGGTTGGTGAATACCCTCGGAGACTTGCATTCCACAACAAAAGGCATCGGCCCAGTGGTAATAAATAACAATACCGAAGTTACAGAGAATTTATTTTCTGCATATGCACATTTGAAATGAAACTTAGATATAATGTTGGATACCATTAGGAGAAGAGCCCTTTTGATTTTGGGGAAAGAGCATCAAAGTTTTTGAAACTTTGATATATTGTATAGAGCAAGAAAGAGAAGAATTGTAAATAATCTAGAGAACGTAGGTCAAGGGTCAAGGTCATAGTGACTGAAAATAGATTGGAATTTTCAAATATATTTGATGTCTAGATAATAGCTCAAAAAGTTAACATTTGATCGTGTGACACAGTGTCGCAGTGATTTATTTATTCAAACAGGAAATGTGACCCTTTTGAATTCTTAGAACATGAGATAGACATGAAGTATATAAAAAATTTTAGAAATATGTTGGAACTGGACAGTCCATTTTAATTTGTTCACATTATATATATGAAGTTACAACTCGGCTTGTGCACCCCGGTGCAAATTCGATTTTCTATGTTATAAAATATTATCTCATATTTTTACTATAGAAACGATTGCTGGTATAGCATTTTTTTTTGGTTTCAGAGACCACAGGGTCCTCTTGTGGGTTTATTGGTTACCTGACTGGTAGGGCTTTGTTGGTGATTGTTTGATTACCCGGTGTATTTTCAATAATGCAAAGTAGCTGATGTACAGGTATTCATCCATGTTTCAAATATTACTCTCTAACTTGACAACGATTTGGTCAATTCACTTCAAACTTTGTAGAGATAATGATGGCATAAAGATCTTTGTACCTTTTCGTGAAATGTCGATATAATTGTTTCAACTTGAAAATTTAAAGGCAATTTTTAGTGTCCCGTGCACCTAGATATCACTATCGGATGCAAAGTTGATTCTCAAGCCCTTTCTTGATAATTTGATCACGCATTTTAATAAAATCATGCGCCAAAAGCGCATGATACGCCCGTCCACTGTCAACTTGAAAGGTGAAAGGGCCATAACTGTTCACAAAAAATTATTCAACAGGAATAAATTTTAAAATTGATCATTAATTTATAAAGAAACAATCACATACTATATATAAATCAACATATGCACGCATTGTAAAGACAAGGTGGAGAAACTGAAAATTTCAGAAATTTACTAAGTCCAAGGGCCGTAAATCCGCACACAATCAACCAATCAGGATTAAACTAAAACTTGATCTGTATCTCAACTACATGTATATACACTCATATACCAAATATCAAATCAATAAGTCAAGCTGTTACAGAAAAAATCTCCGGAAACCTATATTTTACAAAATCTCACTAAGTCCATGGGCCATTACTCTGTATGAAATTAACCGACCATAACAAAATTCGAACTTGATCTGGATCTCACCTAGATATACGCATACACTAAATATGAACTCAATATGTCGAGCGGTTACACAAAAAAAAAAAAAAATCCACAAACCTATATTTTTCAAAATTTTACTAAGTCAAAGGGCCATAACTCTGTATAAAATCAACCGACCAGAACCAAATTCGAACATTTTTTGTATCTTACCCAGATATACTCATATACCAAATATCAAATCAATATGTTAAGCGGTTACAGAAAAAAATCTCCGGAAAACTATATTTTTCAAAACTTCACTACGTTCACGGGCCATAACTCTGTACAAAATTAACCAACCGGAACCAAATTCGAACTTGATCTGTATCTTACCTAGCTATACTCGTCAACCGAAAATGAAATAAAAATGTCTTGCGGTTACAGAAACCAAAAAGTTAACGGACGGACGGACAGAGGGTGTACCTTAATACGTCCGTCTTTCGACGGGCGTATAAGAATCATTACTAAACTTTCCCAGTTTTCAGGGCATAACTATTGATTACATAACACTTAATTATTATTGATTCCCCGTTACTATAAGGGGGGGGGGGTCAACGTGCACTTTTTAACTACAATTCCTGGCCAAGTTTGATTTCTTTTTAAGAGCCAAGTGATTCTAGAGTTATGCCCGATGAATTTTGACATTTTGGGGCTTCCGAGTCATTACTTTTAAGTGATAATGCAAACAAACTCAGACCAAGTTCAATTTTTGTTTTGAGAGCTTCAAGTGTTTCTGGTGTTATGCCCCTTAAAACTATGAAAAAATTGCAAATTTTGAGGTTCCCGACCAAAAAAACTCTGAAAAAAAAATACAGGCAGTTTCCAGATTTGGTCTGTAAATTATTTTCACAAAACTCAGGCAAATCAGATTTTGGTTTCAGAGGTTCAAGTGGTTCTGGAGTGATGCTTTAAACTTCCGAATTTAGTCCTTTTCATATTGGCGGATGTGAAGTTTGACATTTAGACTACCCTTATATTAATAGATACATTAATAACTGTGATTTATTGGAATTATTCATGGTAAGAAATAATAACTTCTCGTGTAACACGCTTATAATAAGTATTCATACCTGATATCATCACTCCTAACATTTCTCTATAATTTCATATAAAATATGATCTTTTTTTAGTGTCAAAGGAACATGTCAAGGCAAAAGTGTAACTATTACAATCGGACGTATAACAATACATGTATTAAATATTGATGATTTTGAATAAAAGACAAATTTCGGACGGTTTGTCAAATAAATGACAAGTTCAACTCCACAAAAACTTTAATTTAGCAAATAATACGTTACTGTTTAATAAGATTTTTGTATGTATATCATTCTTGACTTAATAGCGATCGAACTACATTCTCAGATTTTTAAAAACAAAAGTACTTTACGGGTAATATGATGATAAATGTTGGTACTTGCATTTCGAAGCGGTGACCTCGATATCAGCACTCATAACAGGATATTATCATCACGATTTTTTTTTCATAACAAAACGTTATTAGTTGTGAGATTGGTGCCCGTGCTACTCGTCTACAGACAATTTCATATGTAGAAATTAATCAGTGTAATAGATATGTTGCTGGAGACCGCGCGAAATCCGCTTTCAAAGGCAAGTGTATAATATTTTTCCTAGTGTTTTCAATTGATTACATAAAAGTTAATTATTCAGGTGGATTCAAAGCTTCTTGTCAAATCGTACTCAGGCAGTAGTCCTAGAGGGTAACTGTTCAAACTATGTCCCTGTTGAGTCAGGTGTGCCACTAGGTTCGGTTCTGCGCCCTAGTCTGATCTTATTTTATATAAATGATATGCCAGTCGGCCTAAACTCTATAATTCGTCTATTTGTGGATGACAATTGCTTTTCTTACAGTAAAATCCAACAGTGACTGTAAAGGCCTACAAAATGATTTGAACAAACTTGGAACTTTTGAAAAAAAACTTGAAAATTGGCCTTCTATCCCGATACCATCACTAGAAATAAAAACATTTCAAAACATGAGTATACATTACATGGCCATAAACTAGAACATGTGGATAAAGCAAAATCCATTGGTGCCACAAAACAATCAGACCTCAAATGGCACAGTCATGTAAACAACGTCTGCACTAAAGCAAATAAGACACTTGGCTTTTTACGTAGGAACTTTAACATAAGTTCCACCTCAGTAAAGGAACAGGCATACAAATCTCTAGTTCGTCCATCTCTAGAATATGCCTGTTCTACTTGGGATCCATATATTGCTGGGGATATAAACAGCAATAGTTCCAGCCGGTATCGCCGGCAAAGTCGTGCAGAAGTTCGGTGTTGCATGTTATCATGCCTCATTAATATCAAACTGCTGTAGAAACCATTTTTAAAAATTAACAATTAGCAATATTTTCCCATAGGGTCCTATGTTAAACAATTTCCCCAGTGGCAGCATTTTTTTTATTTGTGGTTGGTACAAACATATAAAATTCGGTAGATGAACATCATGTAATATCAACTTGATATATAAAACAGTTTTCAAGAATTTAGCAATTAACATGCAGTGTCCATCTTTTTCGATATTGAAAAAGCATATGATACAACATGGAAATATGGCATTTTAAAAGATCTTTTTGATATGGGATTGAGAGGAAGTTTACCAAATTTTATTGAGAATTTTCTCAAGGATCGTGAATTCAATGTAAGAGTCAACTCTACATTTTCTGACTCGTTTGAACAAGAGATGGGTGTTCCGCAAGGAAGCATCCTCTCTGTTACACTATTTAGTATCAAAATAAATAGTTTGGCCCAGGTTTTAAAAGATAACATTGATGGATCCCTTTATGTAGATGATTTTCTGATTTGCTATCGTGGTAACAACATGAATAACATAGAACGCCAATTGCAATTATGTCTGAACAGAATCGAAAAATGGGCGGTTGAAAATGGTTTTAAATTTTCAAGCTCGAAAACAGTCGGGATGCATTTCTGTTGTAAGCGGAAAATGCACCCAGAGCTTAAACTATACAATAACCCTATAACTATAGTAAAAGAGGCCAAGTTCCTTGGTCTAATTTTTGATAGTAAACTTTCATTTCTTCCCCATATCAAAATGTTAAAAAGCAAATGCCTCAAGGCATTAGATATTTTAAAAGTTGTGTCGAGTACTGACTGGGGTGCGGATAGCACTGTTTTATTAAATTTATATCGATCGTTGATTCGGTCAAAACTAGATTATGGATGTTTTATTTACGGTTCTGCCCGTAAATCATACATTAAATTACTAGATACCGTTCACCACCAAGGTTTGCGTCTCTCCTTGGGTGCGTTCAGAACTTCTCCTGTGGAGAGTCTCTATGTAGCAGCTAATGAACCATCCTTGGAAGAAAGACGTCTTAAACTTGGTTTACAATATGCAACAAAGCTTAAAGCGTATCCTTCCAATCCTTCTCACAACTGTGTTTTCAAACCTCTTCACAAAGCTGACTATGAAAAACGCCCAAACGTTATACAACCTTTTGGTCTTCGTATCAAACCACAACTTGAATCTGCTAATATAAATTTAGATGAAATAGCTCTTATAGAAACTCCCAAAAAACCTCCATGGCTGAATCCAAAACCAACATTTAATTTTGAACTACGCAAACACAGAAAGGCTCATACCAATCCTCTGGTTATCCAGCAGGACTTTGCAAGAATTAAATCTGAACATCCTGAATACTTGCAAATTTACACAGATGGCTCTAAGGATGGAGACAGAGTGGCTTCTGCAGCCGTTTTTGGAGACCGTTCAGCAACTCTCCGACTGCCATCCTCTAGTTCCATATGTACTGCTGAAGCTAACGCTATTTACTCAGCACTTAAATTTGTAGCTTTATCACAATCAAATAAATTCATGATCTGTTCCGATTCACTTTCTTGTCTATTTGCAATTGAAAGTCGAAAAACAAAACACCCAATTATTTTGAAAATAGCCGAATTCTACAAATCACTTGTAGCATTAGGCAAAGAAGTCATTTATGTTTGGATCCCTAGTCATGTGGGGATCTATGGAAACACAGTTGCTGACCAGGAAGCCAAGGACGCACTAGATGACGAGATTGCGGATTGTCCAGTACCGTACACTGACATGAAGCCTTTAATCGTTAAATACATTTTAAAGTTATGGCAGGCCAAATGGGATCTGCAAATAAATAATAAACTGCATGGAATACAGTCAGACGTCGGTATACAAGTTGGTTTCTGCGGTAAAAACCGGAGGGAACAGGTAGTGTTGACCCGATGTCGTATTGGACATACTAGAACAACACATAGTTTTATCCTCAACAGTGATGATCGACCTGAATGTATTCCATGCAATTGTCCTTATACAATTCAACATGTTTTAATTGAATGTGTAGATGTTGCCGATATCAGGCGTGATTTTTATTCTGCTGATTGTCTTAAAGACCTATTTACAAACGTCGCTGGCGACAAAATTGTTCAATTTTTAAAAGCAATCAATTTATTTAGTAAGATTTAAATGGATCAATTTTAAACAAGTTTCTAATTTCTAATACTGTTTTGTTAAACCAAAAATTTACTATTATGTTTTTAACATTTTACACATCTGTTTTACTTGTATAAAGCTATATGGTTTTATATTAATATTTTATGTATTTATTAGGGATGTCAAAATGTATGAAAAGTGCCACTCGAGTACTCGGATTCAATACTCGAGTATACCCGAGTACTCGGTGATGTTTTGAAACCAAAATTACCAGACTTCAAGATTCTTAAGACGGGTGATATGATTCTAATGATATAGAACTACAATATTGCTCATATGCCATCACTGGAGCGCCAGTCACAGTTTGTGTACCATTATAGCCAATCAAAGATTTTATTAAACGACATTCAATCAAAGCGAAATCATATACAAGCTTGTTTTTGTTTAGTAACACGCTTGTCTGATTTATCAATTGTTTAAATCACAATTCTAACATGGCTCCTGTTAATCGTCAACCAGTTTAATACTCGATAACCATATATTTCGCACATGCGCATATGGTACTGGAATATAAGTAAACGGGATGAAAAACAACAATGTTTTTAATTTTTTTCGCCTTAGTTTATGAAGGAAATAAAGGTTAAGAACAGTTTTTAACTAAATCATGCCTTTCAAACACGTAAATGTGTTTTATTTTGCTACCGATTTGAATGTTGAACTTGCATCCGTTCGAAAACGTCAGATTGTGTATTGTGACGTCATAGGCACAGAAAGCAATGGAAGCGGGAAAGCCGCCTTCTCTTAGGTCTCTTCAGAATGGAAAATTCCATTTTCTGTCATATCAGAATCGAAATAATTCATGGCAGGTATATGGTTNTGAGAAATCGAATAGGGTATTTGGGTCATTTAAACTTTTTAAATAAGCGACTTTTGCTTAATTCGCCGCTCTACTATAGTATTAATTGTGTTTGGATGCAAACTAGGGATGTCAAAATGTATGAAAAGTGCCACTCGAGTACTCGGATTCAATACTCGAGTATACCCGAGTACTCGGTGATGTTTTGAAACCAAAATTACCAGACTTCAAGATTCTTAAGACGGGTGATATGATTCTAATGATATAGAACTCCAATATTGCTCATATGCCATCACTGGAGCGCCAGTCACAGTTTGTGTACCACTATAGCCAATCAAAGATTTTATTAAACGACATTCAATCAAAGCGAAATCATATACAAGGTTTTCTTTTTTACAACTTGTTTTTGTTTAGTAACACGCTTGTCTGATTTATCAATTGTTTAAATCACAATTAACGCTTATATAAACATCTGGGGACGACATGGGTGAAATCAAATAAATTTTCAGTAAAGAATATTATTTGATCACAAAGTGTACATTTTTCTGCTTTCCGTTTATTAGAAATATGTCCAAACAGCCGATTTATTCTAAAGCAATACTGAGTCGCAATGATGCTCAGCTACATGCACCTACAAATCTTAGTTAAATCGATTCCTCGTATGTATCATTTTAATTTCAAAAGTCGATATAAAGCAATTCAATTTTCGTCAAATAAAAATTCATTTTAAAGCGACACCAACAAATTTGCTCTAATGTGTACGAAAAGAAAAGTCTGCTAAGAATTGATACGCTCAAAATTTGTTTTTTACAGCTTCCAACATAGTTATCCCTGCCCATGTCTTACACTTTGTACCTCTAAGGGTTCAGTTTTCATTTTTTTCATCATTTTTGCATTTTTGGATGAAAAGGTATTTTTTATTTGTTCATTAATTATTTTGAGAAAATGAAATTGAAAATTCATAAATGTTTGGGTTTTTCGGATTTTTGTTTTTGTTGATACAGAAATCGCTTATCAAGATCAAAAAGGTATTTTGGGAGATATTTGCTTTTGAATTTTAAGTGGCATCGTCTTTAGATGTTCAATATATGTTAGTTAATATAACTATCTAGGGGCAGTAACGAGTTTATAATGTTTAAAAGCGTAATGCTCTGAAATACGGAGGCAGTTGTATTAACAAAGAAAATTGCAGTTTTAATGCCGAGTATTCGAGTACCAATCAGGTACTCGATATTCGGACCTTCCGAGCGATACTCGAGTATTCGAGTACTCGTTGACATCCCTAGTATTTATTAAAATTGTTCAATAAACCCAACAGTTCTCGCCACAATATAGCTGAAATATTGCTGAAGTTGGCGTAAAACATCAATCAATCAATCAATCACAATATTTTCAAGAAGGGTGCAAAACAACGGCATTAGAACACCGAAGGAACAAAGGAGGGAAATCAACAAAAATCGAAATCCAAAGATTTTTAATTGAAAATGTTAAATTAAGATCTGCAGGGGCGTCCATCTTGGATTTATAATCGATATCAAAGTCATATCTTTTTATGTCACCATGCTTAGTTAATATCAACTTGATTTAGGAAATGGTTTTCAAGAATTAACAGGTTACAACATTTCCCCGTAGGGTTGAACTATGTTCCATGGCAGCGTTTATCTTGGAAGAGATGCGAACATGTAGTTCTATTGGTAGTTCTATAAAGATGAAAGCTTTTGCTATTCAAACTTGACCTCTATCTCAAAACAGTTTTGAAAATAAGTCAAAATATAAAAAAATCGAAAATTTGACCAATAAAGGGCAATAACTCCTATATGGGCTTTCAGATTTTCCTCACAACTTCTAGGTGTGTAGATCTTGACATGCTGAACATTTTTGCATTTTTGAGTTGACCTCTGTCTCTTATAATTTTTCCGATAAAAAATAAAATTTGATAAAATTTCAAACTTTTACGGAAAAGGGGCAATTACTCCAAGACAGGTTTTTTTGTATTTTCTTAAAAATTACAGGAAAGGTAGATCTTGCCATGCTGGTCATGTTACTCTCAATTTTGTCTATATCTGTAACGCTTTTTGAGTTATTTGCAAAAAACAGCAATTTTACCTTATCTTTTATCTATAGTTACAGTTGCCATGTTGTTTGATCTATCGACTAATCTTTGGTTACAACTGGCCCAGCAGTTTCAAAGAAAATTTAAATGACCAGCTCTCTCAGTCACCAGACTGCCATTCTACAGACCGGTTGTGGTTAGAAGAGGGAATAAGAACGCACAAAAATGTTTGGCATCCGAAACCGACTACATTGAATACAAATGGGCTGCATTCCAGAAAGTCCGTTGGAGCGATTAAAACCTTCGAGAGAACATTTTGATTTACGCCCAGGTACATTCAAAACTTGGACGTCAAATGCAGTACATTCCTTGGAATTCGTCAATGATTATTATAAATTATTTTACTTTACGAAAGGATATGGAGTAAATGAACATGAGACTATAACACATGTTAGCTCCAACTGCAATTAATTTTAATGGGCTGTATGGCCATTTCGGAAATTAATTCCTCGTCAGCAACACTTGGACCTAAACATAGGAAGTTTCAATAAAGGTTGAAAATGCAAAAACCAAACGAAATCCGAATAATCAGTAATATCAAAAATAGCCAACGAAAAACTACGATGGAGGGTGTTAAACCTTAGGTTTTAGAATTAACATAAATTTAGATACTAGTAATAGTTATAAAAAAGTGTACACATGCGATATAATCTCATGTACAGGT
The DNA here is from genome assembly GCA_002080025.1 of Modiolus philippinarum. Taxonomy (NCBI): domain Eukaryota; kingdom Metazoa; phylum Mollusca; class Bivalvia; order Mytilida; family Modiolidae; genus Modiolus; species Modiolus philippinarum. The sequence continues at coordinate 15,715 of MJUU01071477.1, forward strand.
ACACCATATCATAGAAAAATAAAGAGCATACATCTCAAACACGGGGAATTGTTTCACCAACTCCACACTGCATTAAAAGACAAACTCCTGTATTAAATATTTTACGAAAGGATATGGAGTAAATTAACAAGAGATTATGACACATATATTAGCTCACACTGCAATTAATTTAATAGGCTGTATGGCCATTTCGAAAATTAATTCCTCGTCAGCAGCATTAGGACCTAACAAAGGAAATCCACAACTCCAATAAATGTTTAAAATGCAAAAACCAAACGAAATCCGAATAATCATTAATCAAAAATAACTAAATTAAACCACGATGGAGGGAGTTAAACCCTAGGTTTTAGAATTTACATAAATTTAGATAATAGTTATAAACAAAGTGTACACATGAGATATAATCTCATGTACAGGTATACCATATCTAAGAAAAATAAAGAGCATACATCTCAAACACGGGAATTTATTTTACCAACTCCACACTGCATTTAAAGACAAACTCCTGTATTAAATATTTTACGAAAGGATATGGAGTAATGCAAATGAGACTATAACATATGTTATAACCCCGCTTGAAAAAGCGGCGGGTATATAGTGAGGGGATGTCCTTCTATCCGTCTGTTCGTTTGTCCATCCGTCACATTGGGTAGGCGACCACGCGAGGACTATTATGGCCAAGTTAGGTTCTAATTGGCTCCGTCGGTAGTTTCAGAGAAGATCTTTGAATGTGTTTTCCCATATGGTCTAATGTTAAAACTATGCTCCCCGCTGACGACCATTTTGGACAAAGCGTGGTCCTGAAAAAAAAAAAAAAACTTTCTGTAGGGGACCACCTAAGGACTATTGTTTCCACGTTAGGGTCCAGTGGCTCAGTAGTTTCAGAGAAGAAGATCTTCGAATATGTTTTCCCCTAGGGTCCCATGTGAAATAAGAGTGACAATAAAAGTCTGAAAAATTATGAAAAACCATTTTAAAACTATGTGTCTCGTTGGCGGTCATATTGGATATAGCGTTGACCTGAAAAACAACTTTTTGCGAGGGACCACCCAAAGACTATTGTTGCTAAATTGGTTCCAACTGACCCTCTAGTTTGAGAGAAGATCTTTAAATGTGGTTTCCCATAGGGTCAAATGTTAAAACTGTGTTTCCCGCTAGCGGTCATCTTAGATATAGAGGGGACTTGAAAAAAATACCTTTTTTGCAAGGGACCACCTAAGGACTATTGTGGCCAAGTTTGGTTCAAATGGGCCAGGTAGTTTCAGAGGAAAAGATATTTGAATGAAAAGTTTACACCGGATGGACGACGGACGCAAAGTAATGGCAAGAGCTCACCCTGGTATTAGCCAGGTGAGGTGATTTATTTGCAAGAAACATCCATTCACCCACCGTGCCTCATTACTGAGTGTTCTCATAATTCGGAAGACAAACCTGCAACCGTTTTTCTGCAATTATATCTCACTTTTAAATCGTCCTAATCTGCTTTTTTTCAGTTGCATCTGTGTCTACATGAAAGAGGGGGTGACATGGGATGTCTGTTCTCACATTTCCCACATTTTTTTCCATTTCCCCATTTCCCAAATTACCGAATCCCCAAACCTATTATTTTGTGTTTCCCATTTCCCAATTTGTTTTTCTCCAATTTCCCTAATTTTTTTATCGTTGTTTCAATTTTCCTAAATTTTTTGCTTTTTTGCCATTTCCATATATCGTGTTACCCCTCCCTCCACATGAAATATCCGCACTTTTCTTTTTATTACCATTTCATTGCGACTTCGAAAACTTCATTTTGTAGGCATGGTCATTGTAGGTCTATCGGATGTTCGGTCCACTAGACCTTAAGACCTTCCAACTATCCGATTTTCTTCTTACCGAACCGTCGGGTTATCGGAACTTGGGACTATTGGTGCATAATTAAGAAAACTTCCATACACAAAGGCACTTAAAAAGGCTGTTCATTAAAGAAATCAATTTACCTGCACCGGCGGAACTTGAACCTTCGAAAAAGGGAGTTCAAATCGAATTTGTTACCATTTTTGTGCATTTTCCCCTCAATTCTGCACGAAATTAACTTTGGGGGTTGGAACACCATCTCTGGATCTGCCAATGAAGGGTATATCAATATCGCTAAATGAACTGCATTGAATCAGGAAGATACCTGCAGTATTATAATATTTCAAAACTTACTTTTGAAAGTAATGAACAGCAGGGCCAGCCTGGTTATTACGTTGGGTACTAACAATATACCATCAGAAACACCATCCTGGTGGCCAAAAAGACAAAAAACAAAAACTAATAAATAGACACACACACAAAATACAGCATCAGTGGATCAAAAGAGATGAGTTTCCAGGGGTTCGACCCCCTATTCTTGAACTTTTTATAAACACGTGCAGAATTTAAAACAAAAATGACAAAAAGTTGCAAAAAAATCGACTGAAAAGCCCCCCTTTTCTGGAACCCAATCAGAACCCCCTTTTTCGAATGCTGGATCCGCCAGTGATATCCCAATGCAGTAAATGTTACTCCTTCAGGTGGCCATTTCGACATCTAATGTGTCCTCGTTGAATATAAAATCAAACAATTATCGAGACCCCCCCAAAAAAGATTAAAAATATATGACATCAACGATATGAATGAATAACCAAAAGAACAAACAGTAATGCCTTAATCAACTAGGAGAGAGTTTTAAGTTAGGGAAATACAAAGTTTACAGAATTTCTAAATTTTAGATTGTTAACCCTTCAAATGATCAGTTTTCGTCCATGCAACACCGAACTTCTGCACGAATTGGCTGTGATACCTGCTGGAACAAGCATACCAGAAATATGCGAATTCTTCCTTGAGAAATAATAAGAACAACCTCTACGTCTTGACTCCCTAGCTTATTGAATTCAGGCAAGATTCATATCCTTTCATAAAATAAGAAAAAGATAGTATACAGTAATAAACGTCAAAAGCCGTATGACCTGGAAATGTAATATTTATTGTTCGATTTCGAAACCTCAACTCGTTACCGACCATTGTCTCTTTTAATTGCTTATGGGACTTGCCTGTAAGCGAGAATACACTTTAAATCATTCTCCCTAGACATTAATATGTCATTATCTGGACAGCTAATTAACTCCCCGAATGCAGAAATGTCATACATAAGTTTCCATACAATTGTATTGATAGACCAATTAGCTATTTTTAAGAATTGTACAAACGATTTTTATAATTTTACAACCGTATAAACAATCTTAAAAATCATACAAACGATTTAAAAAAAACATGCAACGATTTTCAAAATTGTGCAAACGATTTTAAAATCGTACAAACGATTTTAAAAACTGTACAAACGATTTTTAAAATCGTTCTTTTAAAATGGTACAAACGATGTAAAAAAAAAAATTAGAAACGTACAAACGATTTTTAATTTTTTTCTTCTACTTGGCACGAATAAGCTGCTGTAGTCCTGAAGTCTGTTTCACTTCCTTTAGATAATGCCAATTTTACAATTTCTCCGTTATTTGAAAACCAATTTCTCTTTAGTTTTGCATGTAGATTTAGAATGACCATACATAGCTGTTGGGCTTTTTTGACAAAAAACATTTTTGCTAAGGACCATTTTTGACACACGTTTTGAAGTCGAGATGTCATTTTGTAAATGGCAGTCAACAAACAATTTTCAACATCGGTTTTGAAGTCGCAACATCAATATCTACTTAGAAAACAAATTTCATTGAAATCGGACAATGTTGAATTTTCCTGCCTTTTTTGGCCACCATTTTAAAAATGGCAGTCAACGAACAATTTTTAACATCAGTTTTGAAATTACAACATCAAGACCAATTTGGACACCAAATGTCATTGAAATCGGACAATGTTGAATTTTCCCGCCTTTTTTGGCAGCCATTTTGAAAATAGCGGTCAACGAACAATTTTCAAAACTGGTTTTGAAGTCGCAACATCAATATCTATTTGGAAACCAAATTTCATTGAAATCGGACAATGTTGAATTTTCCCGCCTTTTTTGGCCGCCATTTTGAAAATGGCGGTCAACAAACAATTTTTTAACAATTTTCAAAATCGGTTTTGAAATTACAACATCAAGACCAATTTGGACACCAAATGTCATTGAAATCGGACAATGTTGAATTTTCCCGCCTTTTTTGGCGGCCATTTTGAAAATAGCGGTCAACGAACAATTTTCAAAACTGGTTTTGAAGTCGCAACATCAATATCTATTTGGAAACCAAATTTCATTGAAATCGGACAATGTTGAATTTTCACGCCTTTTTTGGCAGCCATTTTGAAAATGGCGGTCAACAAACAATTTTCAACATCGGTTTTGAAGTCGCAACATAAATATCTATTAGGAAACCAAATTTCATTGAAATCGGACAATGTTGAATTTTCCCGCTTTTTCTGGCGGCCATTTTGAAAATGGTGGTCAACAAACAATTTTCAACACCGGTTTTGAAGTCGCAATATCAATATCTATTTGGAAACCAAATTTCATTGAAATCGGACAATGTTGAATTTTCCCGCCTTTTTTGGCGGCCATTTTGAAAATGGCGGTCAAGGAATAATTTTCAACATCAGTTTTGAAATTACCTAAGCATGGCAAACATTTCATCAATTACACTTAACCTTCATCTTCTATAGTTTTGGAAATAAAGGATAAAATAAGAAAATGTTAAAAATTCGGTGAAAAAAGGGCAATAACTCCTACAAGGGTTTATGGATTTTCTTCAAAATTTCAGGGTGGGTAGATCTTGATATGCTGAACATTAGAAATGCACAAATTTTGAAAATTTTACGGAATAAGGGCAATAACTCCAAGACGGGTTATCAGATTTTCATCAAAATTGCACACTGGGTAGATCTCATCATGCTGATCATTTTTACCCCATGTCAGATTTTTTATATCTGTAATGGTTTTTGAGTTATTTGCCAAAAACTGCAATTTATCCCTATGTTCTATTTTTAGCAATGGCGGCCATGTTGTTTGACCAGCCAACTAATCGAACACAATTTTGAGAAGCCATACCCTGGTAATGATTCAAGTGAAGTTTGATAACATTTGGCCCAGCAGTTTCAGAGGAGAAGATTTTTGAAATTGTTGACAGACGGACGGACGGACGGACGACGGACGACAGACGACGGACGCATAGTGATGGCAATAGCTCACATGGCCTTTTAGGCCAGGTGAGCTAAAAATGATATCTTAAATGTTTTGTCATTAACATATTCATTCTGGTTTCGAATTGATATGATGAACCATTTGGAACCATTTCGAATCATGTGCAGATGTATATACCTAATAAGGATGTGACACAATGTCAACTTGCCATTTCTTATTACAAGGCCAACGTTTTCTGCTTTTTCGACGATCACATCTAGGTGTGCTTTCGGAATCATACCGGTTGGACTTTTCCTCCGACTCGAATGTAGTCAAGTGTGATTCACCTTTCATTTCGGCTACCTTTAGCATTTTGGACTTTGTTGTTTTGGTGTCTCTAATTGTTGAGTTAAGTGTTGCATCTAATGTAGATAGTCCCGGTTCCTTTAATGGTTTTAATGTTTTTTTAAGAGCTTCTATGTCTTCTTCTGAAGCATAAGCAGTTTGCAATGAATGAATTGTTAGATAATATCGAATATAATGTTTTTCAACTTTTTCTACTGGGTGAAAACCAACAACTTTTTTCTTCGTTACAGAAATGCCACATTTACTCCTGATGCATGGGAAACAAAAAGTATCTTCTAAAAATAGAATTACCGAAATTTGTTGTAGTCGCCATTGTGGATACCTATCTTCAAGCACCAATGCACATGTCTGCGACATCATTGCTATGAGGGAATTAATCAACAGCACGTAGGTAAATAACGAAAACACAATATATAGCGCAACTGCCAGTCCCGGAATTCGTGCTCTTGCCAGAACTTCAATATCCCCTAATCCGAGCAATAACTTGAACATTGTCATCATTGTTACGCCAAAACTTTCAAAGTTTTCTTCAACTGCCATTAAATACTCTGCAGAGCGTTGTTGTTCCAGACTAAGCTTTCCAACGAATACAGCATACATTGCCGCCGTAAAAGCAGTTAGCATGAATGAAATTATTACTGCAAATCGGAAGAGATCTCCGATAATAACCCTGCGAATCATTTCCGTGAAGAAGCTAAATATCTGTATTGCTCGCAGGAAAAACACAGCAAAGCACCAACCGGAAATAACAGCTAATATCAAGGCTATATTATCGTGATCTGTGTTCACTCTAGTCATGATAAAATCTATAATTAAACACACTGAGAATACAAAAAGAAAACAAATATAACCTAAATTGTGAAAAACGTACCGAATAGCGTTTGGTCTTCGCGTCTTTGCAATAAAAAGTGAAAACACAAATAAAAAATAAATAATGCCTCCAACAACAAAACTGAACCAAGATACCACGTCAGCAAATATTTCTGAAGCATTAGGCACTGAAACGGTCTTGCCAACACTTGTTGAGTTTGAAACCGTTGATGTTTTGACGTACATATCAGATCGTATTACTGTTTCAACAGTTAAACTTATAATTAGCAAAAAATGTAGAAATCCCCAAATAAAGTAAATATATTGGAATTTCTGCCATTTTTCTTTAATGATATTTTTAACCGGAATTGTCTCAATTATTCTAAACGCTGACGTACCAGAGTAGCTAAAATCAAACATCATTTCTAATATCGACTCGGTCTCTGGCCAACAAAACTTAAACGGTGAACAATTGACATCATTGTCAGTTTTTCTGTTACCAAAACCTATTTCTGCCATTGCTGTGGTGTCAATGTCCGTGATATCATACAGTTTTATGTCAAACAAACCGTCATGGGTACTTACAATGGAGTAGACGTTTTCCAGTTTTATAATATATTGAAATAACTCCACAACCCCTAGCTTGGCAGAAAGTTGTAACGGCGACAAATGTTCGTTATTCTCTATAAACCAAATAAAGGAATCTTCCTCCAAGAAAATATCACATTCACTCCCACTGCTCTGGTTAGGCTGTTTTGAATCTCTCATGTAGTCTATTAAATGTGCGAACATCTGAATCACACCATCCTTTTTGTCTGGATAAACCGCTGAATATTTCACCAACGAATGTAAAACAGTGTCACCATAATCGTTGTTTGCATACACTTTAGCATCATAATTTAACAATATATCTACCATTTCTTTATTCAAAGTCAAGGCAGCCACACTAAGCGGGAGTTGTCCCATCATAACCGTATTTGCAAAGATGGTCCCAGTTGCTTTTATTTCTAACATCGATTTATTGTATTCTGTAGCAGACTGTAACAATAATTCGGTAACGTAATAATCTTCTCTAGTTATAGAAATATGCAACGCTGTTTGTCCTCTGTATAATTCGGATTTTTCCCTTGAAATAGATAACAAATCCGGACATATTTCGATAATCTCACGAATTGTTTGCTCGTCCTGATATTTAACAGCAACGTGGAGCAAAGTCTCAGTTTCATCGTCACCCTCTTTGTACGATTTCATGTACTCGGAAGATTTTTCATCGCCTTTCATCATAGTCAGTATTTCTTGCACGGTGTCGGATTTTTTTGATTTCAAGCAAGACGATAAGTCATTTAGATATTTATAAGGGTTTTCCCTTAAGGAAGACCTCTGTTCGTCGAGGTCCATTTTACGTCGTTTTGTACATTGTACTGGCGCTCTGGATAATAATCTACAATATTTTAAAAATACGATATATTATAGCATAAGGCAAAATCCATATTTGCATGTAGTGTCTTTAAATATGAACGACAAATGACCTCTTTAGTAAGCTTATTTAATTTCCTACCAAATTACAAACACGATATATGTATATTTTGTTTTCGTAACATAAGCGGTACTTCAATAAAAAAAAAAAAAAACTATGAACTCTATTTGTCTAAATCAATCATGCCAATTTAATCTCGCAAGGGAAAATTAAAATTAGTAGGCCGCAGTATTTCTTCCAAATGATACATTCCTTTTTAAACTGATTAAAAAAACTTCTAGATATTATCTTCTCAAATGCAATAAGATCAATATGTGATGACGTCATGTAATTCAAAAGGATATGCATTGCTCAGCAGGTGTTTGTTTGTGTCTTTTAAAACTTAACTTTAAAGCATTCCTTTAAACACAGTACAGTTTGCTAATTGTGACAAAAAGTCAATAAGTGATCAATGTCGTCTTTGAAGGTTAAAAAACATGCAGAGAGCGAGTAATTCGTGGCAAGTGTCATCGAATATTATACTCAAGAGTTTTCATTTTTTTTATTAATGTTTACCGACTGCCCATTTCCGTCTACATTTTGCAGCTTTTTCGTTAGAAATAACCAAATACCGAACTTACTGTTCATGTAGTTTCTATCTTCAAATCAAAACATTTGGAAGACCTTAAACACATAGATCTTTAAAATCTGATAGTGAACAAATAATATCAAGCCAAGAAATGCAAGGGCTTAATCTACCATCCCCATCCGTGGTGGTATTTATCCGGACCATTAACTTACTGATGGTTATTACAGAAAATTTGTTTTTCGGTGGTAACATTCTGACTCCTAATCATGGCAAGTTGATTGACCAGAATATTCGGCTCAGTGGGATACCTTTGATCTAGATGAGCGGCCATTTCTTGGCTTGTTACAATATACATTACGTTTACCAAATCCTTGCGTTTACAGTGTATATTCTTATGTTTGTCTGTATGCTCTGTGAATTTCTAACTCCTAACTCTACAACCCCAAAGCCCCCATCCCCTCAAAACAACAACCTACATCTGCCGGTTTAACTTTTTTCTTAGATTTAGCTGTAAAAAATTTTTAATATTCTGTGTATTTATGTTTAACTTTTTCTTCACTTCCAGTCATACAAAAAATGTAAATGTGGTAGAGTCAGATTTTAGGGTTTAAATTATTTTTAGTTAATTATTATATTTTAAATAATTTTGTTTATTTTGTAGAAATATCTAGTTATACATTTGTTAGCTTTATTCCAGAATTAGTATAGTCTGATTTATTAATCTATTTCTAATTTCAGTCATGCCAGAGTAATTTTATTCATTAGCTTATGATTATCTGACTATTACTGTTTTCATTGATTAGTTTATTGGGTCAGGTCTATGTCAAATTTAAGGCGGGAATCCTTTGTCCCAATCTATTGCTTCTGGTCAATTGACTTTAGACTTTTGGAGAAGGCAGTAGCCATTTTGAGTCCTATGATAGTTTTGTGTATTAATGCTTTGATATTAGATATTTCTGATCTGGATATGTTATTCTTATTATGAAGGACAGTTTCTCTCATATTCTACTAATTTACAAAATAATTTTATTTTATTATTAATGTCCTGTATATGATTTGAGAAGTATGAAAAATAAGAGTGCCAGTCTGTGAATGAGAGTATGATAGCTGATATAGATATTAAATTTGAGTTAAATATATATACTTGAAATTTAATACGAATGATATAAAAGTTAAATAGATGATTTTAATTTTACAAGTTTTTGAATAAAATACTTAAAACCTTTATTTCAACTAAATAAATGTAAACTATAATTTTATTCAGTAAGATTAGGAGAGTGATAAAGATTTTAAAGCTTTATTAAAAGTATAAAATGTAAATAACCCAAGTCAATGAGAAAGTGAGACAACCGATTTCTTTATTATTGACGGAATAATTTTAACAAGTTAGTTATGATTTTAATATTTGTCTCTTCAGGTGGAATGTAAACATGTAACTTATAGCTGATTGAGACTAGAATGTATTGGTTAATTTGACCTCTGCACCTCACGCGAGGTAGGTTTACTTGTATATTTTTGAATATTTGCTTTAGTTTAGTTTGCTTTGCTTATGGCTTTATGATTTAGTGTATTTGTCTGCTTAATACGCATGCAGCTTTTTGCTATTTTCGCCGTAATGTTTGCTTCGTTGTATTATTCTATTTTTAACTGCATTTTGTATATTTTGAATAGTGATTAGAATTAAAAGGACAATTGGTCAGAGAACAATTGCAAGGTCTTTCACCAGTTTTCACCACGATTACATGTTAGAGTTTGTTTTTGTTCTCTATTTTGGTAAAAAAAAAGTCATATAAGCAAGATTTTTTGACCAACAATAAATGAAGATCTTAAGAAGAGGAGTAATTTTGCAGCACAATGTTGTCATAAATTTTTTTATCGTTCCCGAGATATCGCGATAACAACATTTCGATTGGCGGCCATTTTAAAAATGGCAGACGAAAAAATTTTTTTTGACCTACCATAAATGAAGATGTTAACGAGAGGAGTATTTTTGCAACACAATGTTTTCATAAATTTTTTATCGTTTCCGAGATATTGCGATAACAAAACTTCGACTGGCGGCCATTTTCAAAATGGCGGACGAAAGTTTTTTTTTTACCACCCAGAAATGAAGATCTTAACGAGAGAAGTATTTTTGCATCACATTGTTTTCCTAAATTTTTTTTTCGTTTCCGAGATATTGAGATATCAAAATGTCGAATGGCGGCCATTTTCAAAATGGCGGACGAATTTGTTTTTTGACCTACCATAAATGAATACCTTAAAGAGAGGAGTATTTTTGCAACACAATGTTTTCATTAATTTTTTATCGTTTCGGAGCTATCGCGATAACAAAATTTCGAATGGCAGCCATTTTCAAAATGGTAGACGAAAAAATAATTTGGACCAACCATAAACGAAGATCTTAAAGAGAAGAGTATTTTTGCAACACAATGTTTTCATAAATTTTTAATCGTTTCCGAGATACCGTGATAACAAAATTTTGAATGGCGGCCATTTTCAAAATGGTGGACGAAAATTTTTTTTTTGACCAACCATAAATGTAGATCTTAAAGAGAGGAGTATTTTTGCAACGCAATGTTTAAATAAATTTTTTATCGTTTCCGAGATATCGCGATAACAAAATTTCGAATGGCGGCCATTTTAAAAATGGCGGACGAAAAAATTTTTTTGACCTACCTTAAATGAAGATGTAAACGAGAGGAGTAATTTTGTCACACAATGTTTTCATCAATTTTTTATCGTTTCCGAGATATCGTGATAACAAAATTTCGAATGGCGGCTATTTTCAAAATGGCGGACGAAAATTTTTTTTTGACCTACCATGAAATTTAGATCTTAAAAATAGGAGTATTTTTGCAACACAATGTTTTCAAAATTTTTTTTATCGTTTCCGAGATATCGTGATAACAAAATTTCGAATGGCGGCCATTTTCAAAATAGCGGACGAAAATTTTTTTTTGACCTACCATGAAATTTAGATCTTTAAGAGAGGAGTATTTTTGCAACACAATGTTTTCATAAATTTTTTATCGTTTCCGAGATATCGCGATAACAAAATTTCGAATGGAGGCCATTTTTAAAATGGCGGACGAAATTTTTTTTTGATCCCAGATTTGTAATCAGGGCCATCAAAGCTACATGGAAACCAAATTTCATCAAAACCCGACAACTTTGAGAAATATGCATTATTAGGGGTCAAAAACGCGTAACCGGGGTCGCGACCCCAAAAATTTTTTTTGCATGACAAATGATCATTCGGACTCTTGAAGATTTTACCCAACTCAGAATTTTTATATCGGTAGCGGTTACGGAGGAGATCTGCTAACAAAGTTTTCTGTGTTCGGGCAGATAACGGATTTCAAAATGGCGGAGGAAAAAAAAAATTGACCTACCATAAATGAAGATCTTATTGAGTGGAGTGTTTTGCAACACAATGTTTTCATAAATATTTTATCGTTTCCGAGATATCGCGATAACAAAATTTCGATTCGCGGCCATTTTCAAAATGGCGGACAAAACTTTTTTTTGACCAACCATAAATAGAAATCTTAAAGAGAGGAGTATTTTTGCAACACAATGTTTTCATAAATTTTTTATCGTTTCCGAGATACCGCGATAATAAAATTTTGAATGGCGGCCATTTTCAATATGGCGGACGAAAAAAATTTTTTGACCTACCATAAATGAAGATCTTAAAGAGAGGAGTATTTTTGCAACACAATGTTTTCATAAAATTTTTTATCGTTTCCGAGATATTGCGATAACAAAATTTCGAATGGCGGCCATTTTCAAAATGGCGGACCCAAATTTTTTTTGACCCCAGATTTGTAATCAGGGCCATCAAAGCTACATGGAAACCAAATTTCATCAAAATCCGACAACTTTGAGAAATTTGCATAATTAGGGATCAAAAACGCGTAACGCGTAAGCGGGGTCGCGACCCAAAAATTTTTTTTTTGCATGACAAATGATCAATGGGTATTCTACAAGATTTTCCCCAACTCAGAATTTTGATATCGGTTACGGTTACGGAGGATATCTGCTAACAAGGTTTTCGGTGTTCGGGCAGATAACTCCGTTACTAAAAATAGTTCTTTTGGATTTCGTTAAATTGTGTCAGTTTAACCGTGTGTTTTTCTGCAAAACGTAAAGTGTCGAATAAACTATCTTTTCGTAACCACATTTTATATGCAAATGGGACGCGGTGCTATAGTAATTTTTCGCCGATTCTTGCCCGTCCAGAATCAAAATTTTGTGATATTGTCACGTTCAGTAAACAGGCTTTTATTCTAGCTATGTCAAATTCGTAATGTAGCCGATCGTTCGTGAAAAGGTACCGATTAACCTCTCAAACCTGGGTCACGGCTTAGCAACTATATTCTCAAACCTGGGTCACGGCTTAGCAACTTTATTCGTCAACAACGAACAAGTTCCGCTGGCTAATTCGCATGAAAAAAAAAAATCGCAAAAAACCTTTTCCTTCACTGAAAATGTCACTTTGCGGGGATTTTGAATATACGCTGTCATTTTTCTAACAAATATTTAGTTATATACACTACTGCATAGATATTCTCTGTCTTTTCCTTTCCATGCCGAGAAATGCAAGGGTTAAATTGCTCATGCCCATCCGGCATATTTATCCGGACCATTTACTGACTGATGGTTATTACAGAAAATTGGGTTTTAATGGTAACATTCTGTCTCCTAATCGTGGCAAGTTGATTGAACAGAAAATTCGGCTCAATGGGATACCTTTGACCTAGATGAGCGGCCATTTCATAGGTTGATCTAAATGGGAAGCCAAAATCAACTAAGAAAAGATCGAGTTTTGCATAAGGGAGATACTCCTTAGTTTTCAACAAAATTCACAAAAATTAAGATATTGCAAGTTTCCAAAATATCGGCTTTCAGGTCAGCACTGAAGGACTGATTACTTGGCCGGTGAATACCCTCTGAGACGAACAGTCCAACAGTAGACGAATCGACCCAGTGGTAACAAATAAATATATGTTACAGTAAATATGTGTAATTAGTAAATGCACGTATTTACTAAAATTTAGGAAATACATGTATTTACTAAGGCACCCAGGAAATACATGTATTTACTAAAATTCGCCAGTAAATACATGAATTTACTAAAAGAGTGTCAAATTTTACACGTTTTTACTGAATTTGATTTTGTTGTCTTTCAATGGAACATGTTCACTTTTACTATAAAGTAAGTATGTTGTCTTCATTCTGAACAAGCTCCAAAATTAAGAAATCCATGGCTTACTCTTTTTTTTAAATGATTTAAATCCTTTGAATGCCAAGTTGGCAAAATAACTTAAGATTCATTTCACAGAAGAATCATAAAGCTGACTTTAATTATAAGGGAAAGAGATAGTTTTGTCCAACATCAATAATATGAATTTATGTGCAATTAATTTCTTTATTTCTTAATCAAAATGGAGGCTGATTAAAATGGATGATTTCATTAGCTTAATTTAAACTATTTTGGTTGTTGGAAAACTTTTCACCAAATTAAACCCCTTCTACCATGTTTGTTTGTTTTTTTCTAACCAACATTATTTACTAGTGTGAAGTTAGCCTGCAATTCTCAGCCTGCAATTCTTCTAGCCTGCAATTTCAGGGTGCGTTCGGCAATTGTTTTGGGAATGCAATGTTTTAAAACATAAATTCTTACTTTTATTTGTTTTTTACGATGAATTATTTAAAATCCAATGTATTTTGACGAGAAAAAACTCAAAATGCGTTTATCGTGATAGGGGTGTCTTCTTGGAGGTCCGCGTTCTCTGTTCTAAAAATAATCAAATAAAAAAAATGAATTATTGTATACTTTTCATGTTCCAAGAATAACTTATAATCCGTCTAATCCGTTGTATATAAAGAAGCAAAACGCCATCCTAAGAAAAATCTTAATTAATCGTAATTAACCATATTAATACTTACCGACGCACAGGATTTTATAATTGTCCTTTCAGCTTCAAAATGATAAAACAATAAAAAAAAGTGGGAAAATGACAAATAAACGGATATTATTAATAGATCTGAGAATGAATATATTCGAAATCTAATTATGAGGAAATCAATTGAATTTTTATTATTTGTTTGGAGGGGGAGAAATAACAATATATTCAGATTAAAAGGGCAAAACTAAAAGTAGATGATAAAAGTAATATCAAATGCAAAGTGTGAACGTCAGTACAAGAGTAATTGGAAGGGGACAAGTTTCAGAGGCGGATTTAGGGGGAAGCCGGTGGGCCCGCCACCCCCCCCCCCCCCCCCCCCCCCTTAGGTTGAAAAACATTTAAAATTCCTAGGAGTTTTTCGGAAAATTGTGTTCCGGCCCCTTTTTCCCTGTTTGAAAAATTATTGTTCGGGCCCCCCTCAGCAGAAAGTCTCTGGATTCGCCATTGAGTTTAGACCACCATCTTTCATTTCACCAACGGAGGATAAAAGCTTTGGTGAAGGACATTTTAGTAGATCAGTCAAAGTAAGTGAAAAAAAGTAATATTAAATGCGAATTTAAGACGTCAATTGTGACCATTACAAGAGTTTTTCCATGCAGGCAATTGAAAGGGAGCATGTTTTGGCCACTATCCTTCATTTCATTAACGAAGGATAAAAGCTTTGCCGTTGCAGATCAATAAAAGTATGTAATAAAAGTAATATTAAATGCAAACATTAGACGTCAGTTGTTTCCTTAACAAGAATTTGGCTACTAAGATTATTGAAAAGGGGCATGATAAAGCCACTATTTTTATCTTAACAAGAGATTAATAAGCTTAACCGGAGGGAAATTTTGAGAAGCGTTCATAGTAGGTACTGAACGAACAGATGGTCAAGGCTAACTTTGGATCCCTGGTGCCTACTTCACAAGAGTTTACCTGTCCAGGCAGTTTGGGAAGCTGAAGATATTGCCTGTAGCTACATTTTCACCAAGGGGTTTCAAAAGCTTTTCCGTAGGGAAATTTTGAGAAACGTTCATAATAAGTACTGCACAGATGGTCAGGGCCGACTTTGGACCCCTGGTGCCGACATCACAAGAGTTTGCCCATCTTGGCAGTTTGGGAAGCTGTAGCTATTGCCTGTAGCTACATTTTCACCAAGGGGTTTCAAAAGCTTTGCCGTAGGGAAATTTTGAGAATCGTTCATAATAGGTACTGTATAGATGGTCAGGGCGGACTTTGGACCCCTGGTGCCGACTTCACAAGAGTTTGCCCATCCTAGCAGTTTGGGAAGCTGAAGATATTGCCTGTAGCTACAATTTCACAAAGGGGTTTCAAAAGCTTTGCCGTAGGGAAAGTTTGAGAAACGTTCATAATAGGTACTGTACAGATGGTCAGGGCCGACTTTGCACCCCTGATGCCGACTTCACAAGAGTTGCCCATTCTGGCAGTTTGGGAAGCTGAAGATATTGCCTGTAGCTACATTTTCACCAAGGGGTTTCAAAAGCTTTGCCGTAGGGAAATTTTGAGAAACGTTCATAATAGGTACTGTACAGATGTCAGGGCCGACTTTGGAGCCCTGGTGCCGACTTCACAAGAGTTTACCCATCCTGGCAGTTTGGGAAGCTGAAGATATTGCCTGTAGCTACATTTTCACCAAGGGGTTTCAAAAGATTTGCCGTAGGGAAATTTTGAGAGACGTTCATAATAGGTACTGTACAGATGGTCAGGGCCGACTTTGGACCCCTGGTGCCGACTTCACAAGGGTTTGCCCATCCTGGGGGTTTGGGAAGCTGAAGGTATTGCCTGTAGCTACATTCTCACCAATGGGTTTCAAAAGCTTTGCCGTAGTGACATTTTGAGAAACGTTCATAATAGGTACTGTACAGATGGTTAGGGCAGACTTTGGACCCCTGGTGCCGACATCACAAGAGTTTGCCCATCCTGGCAGTTTGGGAAGCTGAAGATATTGCCTGTAGCTACATTTTCATTAAGGGGTTTCAAAAGCTTTGCCGTAGGAAAATTTTGAGAAACGTTCATAATAGGTAGTGTACAGATGGTCAGGGCCGACTTTGGACCCCTGGTGCCGACTTCACAAGAGTTTGCCCATCCTGGCAGTTTGGGATGCTGAAGATATTGCCTGTAGCTACAATTTCACCAAGGGGTTTCAAAAGCTTTGCCGTAGAAAGATTTTGAGAAACGTTCAAAATAGGTACTGTACAGATGGTCAGGGCCGACTTTGGACCCCTGATGCCGACTTCACAAGAGTTTGCCCATCCTGGCAGTTTGGGAAGCTGAAAATAATGCCTGTAGCTACATTTTCATTAAGGGGTTTCAAAAGCTTTGCCGTAGGGAAATTTTGAGAAACGTTCATAATAGGTACTGTACAGATGATCAGGGCCGACTTTGGACCCCTGGTGCCGACTTTACAAGAGTTTACCCATCCTGGCAAATGGGAAGCTGAAGATATTGCCTGTAGCTACATTTTCATTAAGGGGTTTCAAAAGCTTTGCCGTAGGGAAATTTTGAGAATTGTTCATAATAGGTATTGTTCAGATAGTCAGGGCCGACTTTGGACCCCTTGTGCCGACTTCACAAGAGTTTGCCCATCCTTGCAGTTTTGGAAGCTGAAGATATTGCCTGTAGCTAGATTTTCACGAAGGGGTTTCAAAAGCTTTCCCGTAGGGAAATTTTGAGAAACGATCATAATAGGTACTGTACAGATGGTCAGGGCCGACTTTGGAGCCCTGGTGCCGACTTCAAAAGAGTTTGCCCATCCTGGCAGTTTTGGAAGCTGAAGATATTGCCTGTAGCTACATTTTCATCAAGGGGTTTCAAAAGCTTTGCCGTAGGGAAATTTTGAAAAACGTTCATAATAGGTAATGTACAGATGGTCAGGGCCGACTTTGGACCCCTGGTGCCGACTTCACAAGAGTTTGCCCATCCTGGCAGTTTAAGAAGCTGAAGATATTGCCTGTAGCTACATGTTCACCAAGGGGTTTCAAAAGCTTTGCTGTTGGGAAATTTTGAAAAACGTTCAGAATAGGTACTGTACAGATGGTCAGGGCCGACTTTGGACCCCTGGTGCCGACTTCACAAGAGTTTGCCCATCCTGGCAGTTTGGGAAGCTGAAGATATTGCCTGTAGCTACATGTTCACCAAGGGGTTTCAAAAGCTTTGCCGTTGGGAAATTTTGAAAAACGTTCAGAATAGGTACTGTACAGATGGTCAGGGCCGACTTTGGACCCCTGGTGCCAACTTCACAAGAGTTTGCCCATCCTGGCAGTTTGGGAAGATGAAGATATTGCCTGTAACTACATTTTCACCATGTGGTTTGAAAAGCTTTGCCGTAGGGAAATTTTGAGAAACGTTCATAATAGGTACTGTACGGATGGTCAGGGCCGACTTCGGACCCCTGGTGCCGACTTTACAAGAGTTTGCTCATCCTGGCAGTTTAAGAAGCTGAAAAAATGCCTGTGGCAGTTTGGGTAGCTGAAGATATTGCCTGTAGCTACATTTTCACCAAGGGGTTTCAAAAGATTGCCGTAGGGAAATTTTGAGAAACGTTCATAATAGGTACTGTACAGATGGTCAGGGCCAACTTTGGACCCCTGGTGCCGACTTCACAAGAGTTTGCCCATCCTGGTAGTTTGGGAAGCTGAAGATATTGCCTGTAGCTACAATTTCACCAAGGGGTTTCAAAAGCTTTGCCGTAGTGAAATTTTGAGAAACGTTCATAATAGGTACTGTACAGATGGTCAGGGCCGACTTTGGACCCCTGGTGCCGACTTCACAATAGTTTGCCCATCCTGGCAGTTTGGGAAGGTGAAGATATTGCCTGAGTAGTTAATATGGGAAAAAGCCGTAGGTTTTCCCATATTAACTACTACCTACGGGGCTAGAGAAAAAAAAACAAACATGTAAGTTTTGTTATTCACAACAGTTGAGACGGGTAAAACGGGCTAGATTTTTAATGAGGTTTTAGTTCACTCACATTTTTTACGTTGCTTGCGGTTTAAGCATCTCATAAGTAAAACAAAAATCTTATAGGTTTTACTCTTTTTCCAACGCTCAAGACTCTTTTTTAACCTGTTTAAGGCACTGTTTATAAACTCTATCGTTTTTTATATAAGAAAGAAAAATAATAATCCAGTAATAAAAATGTTTAGAGGAACACAGTTCTGCGATCGATATGAGTATTGTAACTTTTTACTAGACACACCCATAAGAACTCCACAAAATGGGCAAGCACCAGTTAAAACGGATTATAAATTTAGCATAAACGACAGAGCTTCATTTTATGATTGGTACAATGGGTATTTTTTGTTCAAGTTCAAAGTAGATAAACTAGCTGACGGAACAGCACCAGATAATAACACAGTATCTGTTATTTCAGACGTAACCAATTTTCTCAGTCAAATGACAGTCCACCAAAACGGAAAAACAGTTTACGACTGTAATAATTTATCTCTAGCAAATCACGTCAAATCATTGCTTACACTTTCAGACGGATATGTTAGCAGTTTAGGTAAAAACAGTTTTATTTACCCCGACAACGTAGCAGCAGCTAATGTTTATACTAAAATAGGATTTAAGGCGAGAACAACGTTAACCAATGCACTTGCAGAGGTAACAGCAGAAATACCACTGAACATATTTTCGTTTTTTAATTCATTAGAACAAAATCTTTTACCTCCAGCGCAGATGGGAATAACGGTAGAAATAAACAACGGCGATTATTTATTATACAAGGCTGATGGCGCTGATGATGGAAGAGTTGTAATTACACATTTTGAACTTTGGATTCCTAGACTGAAATTAAATTCTGTTGCTTTAACGGGTGTGTTACAAAATTACATGAAACCAAGACGATGGACATACTTAAAAAAATCCATTCAAACTAATATCTCGAGTCAATCTGTTGAAGGGTTGTTTCGTATTACAACAGGAATAAAACACCCGAAACACGTAATTGTGTTTTTACAAAGAAACGGGAAGGATAATGATCAAGAACAAAATCCTCTGTTACTTGATACATTCAAATTAAACGCAGCAGACGCAAATTGTACCCTCCTGACAGCAAGATTAGAGGTTGGCGCCGGCACTTTTTACCCGGAAACAGGATATAGTTCGAATCAAATCAGCAGAAACTTCAGAGATGCCTGTAATTTTAAGCCTAACGCAAGAAACGACTATGACACCGGGATCATGATTACCCCTAGCAACTTCGGCTCCTTGTATGGATTAATCTATTTTGATTTGACTTACGGAGACGAATCGGTGAGTATGGATAATACATCTTTGACGTTACATTACAGACTGAATCAGGCTCCAGCCGCTGCTTATAGGATCTTTGCCCTTGTACTGAACGAAGAAGATATAATTTTAGACACGGTCGGAAACGATATAATAATTATCTAGACTTAATAAAAATGAGTACCGCAGGTAGTAAATACGTTAACTATAGTCTTGGTTTATCCGAAGGTCAGAGAAAGAATTTAGCTAAAGCATACAAAAACACATCTTGTTTAATATTAAGACTAACAAACAACCAAATAACAGGTGATATGCCGCTAGCGCTAACACAAACACAAATAAATAAAATACAGAAAGCAAAGGCCTCTGGTACTGGTACAGACCTAACAATTAGCAAGACACAAATGTCGAAGCAGTCACAAAACGGAGGTTTTCTTGGAGCAATTGCTAAACTTGCACTTCCGGTCATAAAGACAGTGGCATCCAAACTATTACCTGCCCTTGGCATCGGAGCGGCCTCCGCTCTAGCTGAAACCGGGGTGAAAAAGGTGTTTGGTAGCGGTTTAACAGCAGACGTACCACACAACAAAATCACCACACTTTTACACAAACCCTACGTTGACCACCTAACAAAAACCAGAAAGAGCAATTAGAAACAGCACTCAAACAGAAAACAGGAACTGGTCTTAGAATCACAAAAAGAAAACAGACCGGTGGATTCCTTGGTATGTTAGCCAGTTTGGCAGTGCCATTACTGACGGGTTTATTAGGCAAAGGACTACAGGTTGAACGCCCAGGTAGAGGACTACAAGTAGACAGCGTACGCAGACCCTACGTCATGCAAAAATAGTGTCTACGGCAGACGCTTGATCCGCTAACTTTGATATTTTAGACTGGGTTGATAAACTACGTATTACCTCTTTCAGGGGGGTTTATAGCAGGGATAATCTACCACTAAAACGAAACAAGAATGAGTGCGGCGTCCTTAATTT